>NQII01006204.1:4512-50647 GCA_002778355.1 Clitarchus hookeri | reverse complement strand
ACTCCAGTTCAGCATGCATTCTGCTAAAAGTAACATCTTACAACCCTAATATAAATTATTTGTCATCTAATCTGCAACAACAGAAGTCACACTAATGTAATTTGAATTATGCGTACAACTGAAACATTTATTATTTGACATTGCAAAATGTATTTTTGGTAGTAAATAAAGAGTTTTGAGTAGATAGTGTTTAGTATTATTATTTTTCTAATAATCACTAAGTTAAAATTATCTGACGGCACGTCTATGGCCTCATCGAACATTTCTTTAGAAAAAATGGCACGCTGATACATAAAGGTTTGCCACCCCTGGTATACAGCATTACTTATAGAATATATTGCTACATTTTCAGTATCAGCTATCAGTTCTGATTGCTTTGCAGTTTGAGTGATTTGACATAATTCAACACCTGCGTTTAGAGTCATCTGCTGCACACGGATCTTGTTAGCACATATGTGTGTGCGAGCTTGGTAGTTAATTATTAAGTATACTATATTAAGTAAAATAATGTGGAAATCAGTGTGCGACATATGATCTTTAAATATAGCTATGTATAATCCATTCACAGTTACTTCACACTTTTCTAAAGCCCTGCTAAAGTTCTACTTCCAGGATATTCCTCCGCCTCGTGCAAACTAAGCTTAACTAAGTCTACAAAATTACACCAGAGAACATTGCACCAAATTTGTGCGCACTAAGCTGCAATAGTATTTTGCATGAGAACGATTTCTTACTAGGCACTACCAACACACATGTTTTCTCACTTTTTTAATTCATATTTATTATAAATGAAATATAATTTATAAATGAAAAATTAACGAAAAATAGGAAATTTTATGTTAACAGAGGTATAAAACGGCTGTGATGTGTGGCGTGTTTGAAAAATTACCCCATGTATGACGTGTTTAGTTATTTTTTAAAGGTTTGATTCAAAAATTGTGAAGAAACCACAAATAGACTATACAGTTTGCGTAGTGAATTATTTTTACATGTATCAAACTAAGTACAGTGGAACCTGACTGATAAGACCCTGGGGCTGTTAGTGAGGGATGGTCTTAATAGAGGGTTTGGAAAATTTGACATTTTGACTCACCCCGACCCCTATACATCAAAATTGGGGTGGTATCGATTTTTAATTATTTAGATATGCACTACTTGGCGTAGTGTTTAAACACAGTGCATAGTAACATATTTTTAAACTGATTTCCTCGAATTTCCAACTTTTTTGCAGAGTTTATAGAAAATTATTTTTACTGTACTTGGTTGAGAATTAAATTTTGTGTTACAATTATATAGTGCTACCATCCAAAAACCTTATTTGTTGTGATTGTACTATAGCCACCTTCTGTTGATTTGTTTCTTTTTCCTACAAAGACAATATCAATGATGTTAAAGCTTAATTTAAGGCCTCCACCAGTAAGGCTGTTATCTAAGTGGTTGATTAAATGTATATATTGCAAAACCATCCTGTTGTATTATTTAAACATGATGTTAGAATTAAATTTTATTGTTTAGTGTCAGTAAAAATTGTAAAAAAAAAAAAAAAAAAATTCACACACATGAATGGTGACATAATCAGGGTACACAATGATGTAAGCTAAGATGAACTAAATTTATATGGCTTAGAACACAGTTTTTATGTGTAGTGAAGTGTTGCGTGNGTTGCGTCCACAATCATTTGCGTGTTGATGAGTATCAGTTATTTCAGTGCACAGTCGGTCAGGGTAGGGTGTGTGCGAGGTTTGAAAGTAAGTCATCTTAATGCCAGGTTTAAGGCACACGGTTATTGGTAACTACAACATATTAATTTTCATGACTGTAAATGAATCTACTATTGCTTTCCCCCTCCCTCCGCCTTCAAAGCTGAGAAGCGTATGCTCTGGTCACGAGGTTATTCTGGGATGTGAGCAATTCTGCTGACTAGGCTTGGCCGGCAATGAGAAAATTTGCTTAATGGTCTTAAGAGGCACAAGCGTCACAATAGGCCTAGTGGCCACTCTTACCATGGCAAAGTTCACTGCAGTAGATATTGCTAGTCAGAACTGTAACTGTCAGTGTGCGAGTTGATAGTCGTGATGCCAGCAGTCAGGCCTTGTGATGCCAGCAGTTATGTCTTGGGGGGAGGGGGAGAGTCTGTGGCAATGGTGAGATCACCTGTGGAATGGGGAAACATCCAGGTAGGTAACCCTCCTCAACTGCAGTCACAGAAAGCTGACCATGATCTGGGGTGAATGAGGAGACCGTGGAGTCAAAGTCTGGCGGCCTCTTCCCCTTAACCCGGTATACACAATTGTAGACCCAAGTTCAGACCCTGTAACATGCCTAGTGTAGCGGCTATCTTAGTTTCTGTAAACTACTTGTCCTNAATTGTAGACCCAAGTTCAGACCCTGTAACATGCCTAGTGTAGCGGCTATCTTAGTTTCTGTAAACTACTTGTCCTGATGACCTGGCATGAGATTGAAGTAAGAGGCAGAGGATCGAGCAGGTGTTTGTTGGAAGCAGGCATGTCCAGTGTAACTCCAACGGTGGACTGAACCTGGTGTAAGTGGTGGACTTTGCCTCTCCACAGTGCCAGTGCCTAGACTTCAAGTCACTAACCCAGGTAGTCTGGTAGAGTGGTACTATCACTGACATGCTGGTGTTCCTGGGTAGGATCATGAAAGTGTTATCCCTATAGGGCCACCTCTGCTTTCCCTGCAAGGAACGTGCAAGATGAGCTGCAGTATTGCTGACAACAAAGTGTTCCATCAACAGGAATAGTAGAAGCTCCACACAGTCCAACCCCATGGTGACAGACAATGCAGCAATATCACAAGTACCACTGTGACCAGTGATGTGTTCAAATGCTGAACTAACTGATACACCTTAAAGGCGTGGGTAGAGGGATGTGTCTCCTTCCNGTGACCAGTGATGTGTTCAAATGCTGAACTAACTGATACACCTTAAAGGCGTGGGTAGAGGGATGTGTCTCCTTCCTGAAATAGTTGAGGCAGCAGGTCGAAACTAGGTAAAAGCTTGATCACTGTGTTGAAGTAAAGAACCAAGAGGAGAAGGCAAGCCTTGATTTGGTGTGGATGATTGATTGACAATCCAATAAAGCCAGTAACTCCCAGCCTGTACCCATGTGCCTGAAGGGCTGTCTGTAGGTTGCCAAGAAGATATGTAGGCTTAGACGTCACGGAAGCGCATTAAGAGTGAGGGTGACCCAAAGGTGTANCTGTAGGTTGCCAAGAAGATATGTAGGCTTAGACGTCACGGAAGCGCATTAAGAGTGAGGGTGACCCAAAGGTGTAGAATAACATGACTTTCCAATCGTACAGTATGGGAAGTTTATGCTGTTCACTGTTAATTGCACACTTTAGAAAGCTCTGCTTACAATCTACTTTTCTTCTTGTTCTATAGCCTTCCGCACATGTAATATCAACAAAGCCATGGACAGTCTCACTTCATTGATGCATCAGCTGCCAACTTAACTGGGACATTGTGTGCCAGTGTGTACTCTTACGTATATGTAGTTATAGGCAGTGACTTTTTTTNGCTGCCAACTTAACTGGGACATTGTGTGCCAGTGTGTACTCTTACGTATATGTAGTTATAGGCAGTGACTTTTTTTCAAAGATTGATTTCAAAAGAGCTCACTTTACTGTGAACCGTTTTTAGCAAAGAGAATGTATATTGCAGNCTTTTTTTCAAAGATTGATTTCAAAAGAGCTCACTTTACTGTGAACCGTTTTTAGCAAAGAGAATGTATATTGCAGAAGCGCACATGTTAAGGCAGAGAACCAACATGAGTAGCTGTCCAACAGCAACAGCCTTAAATCAAGGGCTACGCTGGGTTTATATATGCTCCTAATGGGAGGACAAAAGGGAAGTGGGAGGGGTAAGCCAGGCAGGCACCTCTCTGCATGGCCGGGAATTAAACAGTGCTGGGGTCTGAAAAACTTATAATCATTGTGGTGACTTTTAATGATAGCACTCATTGAATTGACATTTCAATCGGGGCTCATGTGATTTGGCCTGTTTCATCCAGCATATTGATACAGTGCAAGAAAACTCCACCTTTACACTCGTACCACTCCAAGTGGGATGGAGCAGCATTATAGCCATTTCTGCATTTCCACTAATTCATGGGAAGCCCACCATAATGAAATTTTTTTTCCTGTTACACATGAAGCACAGTTGTACGAGCTGATTGTATCTCTTTGACTTCATAAAATGTATGGTGTTGATCCGTCTCTAGTAATGTGGAAATGGCATGCACTTTTTCATCACTAAACTAGATGACCTGGATGGGGTATCTCTCACACATTTTGGTGTCTCTCATTGAACGCTTTTACCCACCATACCACTGTTCTATGAGTGTGTATTTTCTGCAGGCATCTTGTCTATAATGGCACTTTTGTGCTGTATGGCCTGTGGCACATTCAATCTTCATCCAGATCTATAGTTTGTGTTTTGAAAACATTGTGTCAGCACAATAGACTGTCCCCTATTATGTGGCGTGTTCTCATCACTATGTATGCATGACTTGGGGAAGGACGAGTTCATTTTACACTAACAATAACAATGTGTATTNGCGTGTTCTCATCACTATGTATGCATGACTTGGGGAAGGACGAGTTCATTTTACACTAACAATAACAATGTGTATTGTTACAAGATGGCCGAGGGGCATATCCGAGCTTGTGAAGGAAGGAGGTCTTAATAAAAATAAGAAACTAAATTTAATTTGTAATTTATTCACACGGCTATTATTTACAACATTAAACTATGTCTCTTCTATGCTCTTATTCTCAGTGAGANTACAACATTAAACTATGTCTCTTCTATGCTCTTATTCTCAGTGAGACCAGTAATTAATGTCTATATCAATTCTAATTAAAGTCTTTATCAATGTGTGTGTGTTGTTTACAATCACTTAATTCACACTCATTATTTACACATTCAATCTGTCTGTCGCAATCATTTCAAATGTCTTACTCTCACACATCCAATTCAGTTGTCCCATCTGCCAGTCTTACTCTCCACTGTACCGATGCCTGCAGTCTGCAGACTTCACTCCCGCTGGTCAGTCTCACAGCCACTTTGTTCTCTCCTGGCTCATCGTCTTCACACACCCATTGCTCAAGGTCGCACAATCCTCCAAAATTTAAACTCTCAAACTGTCTGCTTTGAGTCTCGTTGCGGCTTAAGTAGTCTCGCTGGCTTAATCTGAGAGGTTCCCCACACCCGAGTCTCACTGAGAGATGCAATAGTGATGAACCAGATCATTCTTTTCAACAAATAACTGCAGGAATTTAATCCGCTGAAGGTCAGGAGGGCATGAGTCCCGATAGGCTTATCGTGGTAGAACGCTGTGACTTGCCTTTGTGAATTGCCACCCTTTCCTCAGGTTACTAGCCTAGCCCTCGCAAACTCCTTCACTTGCATGACCGGGATCAGCAAGGGAATTGATAAAGAGCAGCAAGCATGTAACAGTATTATAAACATTGTTATCTGGTTCCATTGCATGGCATCTCTACAGTAGTGTTGCCACAAAAAAATTCCAGTGCATATATTTAGATGCCATGACATGAGAAGTTCAAAGAAGTTCTTTCATATGCTAACTCCAGTGATCTTCCTTAACTTTGATACTGCTAGGGTGCAGTTTGTAATAATTAGTAACATTATCTGTATCTGCAAGAAAGTTTTCATACAAAGTAACCTTTGAGTTTTGGTATCCATTTAAACCAGAACCAAATAAATATACATGTAACAAATAAAGCTGACAGATACAAGCAACAAAAAGAATACTCTGTATTAATTTGGATGAATGAACACCTCTGTATGGGTTTATTGATTGTTTGTATTACATTTGTACACATCCAGGAGTTGGGCTTGGCACTGAAAAGTTACATTATGCTGTTATCCAAAAGTTCTGGATTGCTAGCCTCTTACTGTACTGTGTAATTTAAATAAAATTTGTTTGGCAAAATTCTGCACTGAGAAAGATTGAAAAGAGAGGGAGGGGGTGAATTACATGTATCTGCCAATTTCAGAAGCATGCAAGCAAGAAGTGAAAACCATTCACATTACAGATGGCATCACTTCAATCTGCCTGCCTACTTGGAGCTGCATAATACATTTACAGAACAAGATCACAGGAGCTATAAGGCTTGCACTGTTGTTGCACATGAAATACTTTGGCTTCTGTATGTACAAGCTTTCAATTAGTGTGCAGTGCTACTGCCATCTGTGTGCAACTTGGAGGCTCTGTTATTTTATTGGTGGAAATTTTGTTATCAAATTCAGTACAGTCACTACTGAAGGGTTTGAAAAAAAATTTGTACAGTATGCAAGATATCTTGAAATTTTGTTGCAGGTGTAGGTGTCGGTCCGAACAATACCCAGAAAATAATAATTACTTCCCAAGGCGTGAATGTGAAAAAAAGACCCAACATACAGCCGAAACCCACATCGGTGGTAACAACAGTACCCACAGTTACGCTGCCAAAAAGTACGGAAGGTGAGGTGGATTTTTTTATAAATGTGTGCTAAACCTTGTCAATCTAGTGTTTGGGCTCTTCATATATTCTGTACCATATAAGACGGCCACTTTTTGACAGCTCGGCGAAAGTAGCGCCACTGTTTACATCTGACTACGTATCCTTCCGCCATCAACTGGTCCGTCAAGTCGGGGCTGTATTTTTTATCAACACACTGTCAGCTAATCCACTTCTCATTGTACTGTAATGCTAAACAAATTTTAAGATATTTTAAGACTGACATCTGTCTAAAAATATAAGTAGGTTATGAAAGTAAAAATATAAAATGTTTCAAATAATTAGATATTTGATAACTCTCTTTTAATTTGTCCGAGATAGTGAATTTGGGTTAAAATTTGTGAGACGGTCTGTTGTATCTATTATTACACTTTGGACATTATAGCTAATCTATTCGAGTTGGAAATATGTGACGTGGAATAACGTTAGAATTGCTTAAAAACTATTCACGCGTGTCTACGGAATCAAGGAGATGGGATTCGAGAGAACAATATGGCGTATAATTTACGTAGACGAACGATTACCGGCCGAATATAAATTACTTGTACTCCAAATCGTTGTACATGAAATATATGTTACTTTAAAAATTATGCAGAGCTCGTGGAAAAATATAACTATTGGCATCTGTTTGTAAATTTGTTATATATCGCGCAAGAATGCGGTTCATTTCTGACTGGTAATACTTCGGAAAAGATCCGACAGATGGCACGCACAGCACGTCACTGCAAAGTTTGAGCCGCTGTTTTTGGATAACAGATAGCGTATTTTTTAAAGTTGTTAATTCTTATGTTACGGGCTGGAAATATATTTCAAATTCGTGTCGTTTCGTCAAATTATTAGAAAAAATAATTCAACAATATTATGCAATATTTCTGTATGCTTTTGGAATTAATATCATGGACGTGTTGAAAGCAAGGTTTGAGATGGATGATACAACGTGAAAAAGCTTTCTGAAGTTAGCACAACTTCAGAAAACTTTTCCACGTCGTATAGTTCTATTGAGCTTTTCATTTTGATCACCTATACATAACTACATTATCACGAAGTTTACTTTTTAACACTTACAACCATTGTTTTGTGACCTTGTAAAATAAAATGTATTAATAAATGCAAGAACTCTTTCTTATCCGCATATTTTCTGCTTTTCTGATGTGCATCGGCAGTGCACTCAGAATAGCCAACGTAATTTTAACTTTTTTTAGTTCGTGCATCAGCTGATACAGGATTTTGTAAATGGCACTTTGTTTGTTTCGTATACGTCAAGTTGCCACTCACTGACTGTCAGAATGTGGCCTTCTTATACCGTATGGACCATAGTAAAGGGAGCACTTTCGAAAGCCATGCTTAACTCTTAATACCTGAGGTGCTGTCTCTGAGAGACCACTACGTGTTATTGCTATTGTTCCTTTTCCCCACTCACATCTCATATGGCCCGCCCCTCATATCTACCTTCCTTCCTTACCACCCCTGTTCGTAACTTTTATCAGTTATGCCGTAGCTGCCTTTCAGGTCATGTTACACTGTGTGAAAGTGTGACAGTTTTGTAGCAGTCTCCGAGATCACGCATCAGGTAAACGTGATAAATTGCTACTGTGGAGTGCGCAAAAAAAAGTTTTGCTTTCTACAATCCCAATTTTTAAGCCATAACATGTCACTGGCTACAGGAACTTGACGAAGAAGACAGTAGTGAAGCTGATGACTGTGATGAAGAAGATATAAATAACATGAGTGATAGTGGGGATCCCACTTCACATTATGAAACAGAACACCCAGGTCAGAATTACTATGTTAAAAACTGGTGCAAATGGGCAGTAAACCCATTCACATTTAGAACTCTAACACAGAAGCAAAACATTACTTATAGTACAGCTGCCTGACTTGCATAATCCTTTATGTGTTGTTGTTGAAGCAGATGCTGAAAGGGTATAGAATTTTATAATAAATAACAAAATGCTTCAAATAATTTTGAAGTGGACTAATGTCAAAATTGGTAGTCAAAGAGCCACACAAGACAATTCACATGTGACAGACATGCGTGATCTTGTTATAAGAGTTGAAAGCATAGATTGGTCTGCTGTTTTATTCAGCAGTTTTCAAATCTAACCACGAGTCTGCTAGAGCTCTATTTGCAATGGATAGTAGTGGTAAGGACATTTTCAGGTGTGTCGTGAGCAGGCATCGATTTGTGACACTCCTAGCAAACCTGGGATTTGACAACCCCTATGACAGAAATTAATGCAAAAATATCTGACTGAATACCTCTATAGGAGAAATCTCCGACATGTTTGTGACAAACTGCCAGTTGCTATATAGCCTTCGACAAAATGCTAATAAGTTTGAGGCGCTGCAAATTCAAGGTTTACAACCCCAGTAAACCCAGTAGATAAGGAATCAAGCCTATGTGTTTGGTGAGACCCCCTCCCTAGAAGACATGTGTTTTTCCAAGCTGACATAAGCTGTTTTGCATTTGTTGTCTGAAATTGAAGGCGTAAATAGAAATGTGACTAGTAGCAACTGGTTTACTTTAGTTGAACTGGTAAATGCATTACGCACTAAAGGACTTACAGTAAAACCTCACTGTTGCAACTCCTTTTATTAAGACCATCTCTCTTTTTTAAAACCCCATTTTTGAGGAACCGTAAAATATTCTGTAAAGAAAGAGTTGGAAATTTGAGGGAAATCGGCAGGAAAATAAGTTGCTACACATTGCATTTAACAATACTCCAAGCAGTGCATAACTAAAAATAGATACCATCCCCATTTCACTTAAAACCCTATTCCTGGAACCAGTGAAGGGTCTTAACAGTGGGGTTATACTGTACTTGCATAGGAGCTACCAGGAAAAACAAAGAAAAAATCCCAAAGAGTTTCTGGCAGCATATTCTCGAGTGGAAAGTTTGCCATTGTTTGGTTTCACTAAAGACATTACCCTGGTGTCTTGTGTGTCAAAGAAACGGAAACGGAAGGGTGTCATATTAGTAGCTTGAATGCATCATAATGCTGCCATTGATGAAGATGCATATAAGGCAGTGAAATTACATATTACAATGGGATGAAAAGAGGTGTCGATGCCTGAGACGAAAAGTGTGCTAATTATTCCATAGGACGTCAAATGCGTAGGTGGCCAATGACTATACCCATTTTATCTTTTGTTAGACATTAAGTGCAGTGAATAATTGTTTGTTGTATAACTGTTACAAAGAAAATGAAGTTTCTCAGATTACTTTTGTAAAAACAGCATGTGCTCTCATGAAGCTTCGTGTGGGAAGAAGGTATGATAATGTACACTTGCCATGTGAACTGAGAGCATGCATCCTGATGTATGTGTCAGTTCCAACACTACTGAAGAAAAATTTGAGAAGAGGAAAACCTGCCACTCATGTGATCCTAAGAAGAAAACGAAAATCAGTTACGTGCACTACCTTTTAAAAAACCTGCCTGTTTGGAATGTCGGTATGTACTAAAAAAGTGTGCCTGCACTGTGCTGAAAAAGTTAAAATATTTGTTTCACCAAAATGTTGTTGCTCTTTGTAAAAAATAAATGATCGACTTGTTTTAAAACTTACGTGAGATATTTCGTAAGTATTTTGCAACTTTTTATGAAACTTTGGTGATCAAGTATAGTCTAGTCAACTTTACCATTTCCAATTTAGTTTTTAGAAACATTAATATTATATATCTTTTATTTAAAAAAATAGGTATGTTAACTAAGAGTTCATTTAAAAGTAAAAATAACATACCTAAGCTTTAGTATCCAATTATTTTATTTTATTTTTTATTTTGTACAATATATATTTAAAAAATTGCAAAGCTTTAGTTATTTAAAATTTATTCAATATACTTTTTGTATAATCATAAATATTATAACAAATATGAAAAGGGAAGAATACAGATTTTAAGAATTCATTATCAGGCAGTTGAAAATAAGCGTATGTTTTTGAACCAAAGAAACTTTGATGGTCTGACTGACCTCACCTCAAGGACTGTGCACTAAAAATGCCTCATCAGGTAATAAGGGTAATTTAATTTCTATTTTCAGTCAATTTGTATCTTTCTGCCATATGTAAATATAAACATTGCCATGTGCTTTACTTTTCAAACGCAATGTGTAGATTTCATTGCTCAGGAAATTGTCTACTATACCTACCCAATAAAAGCATGAACTTGATTAAAAGTATTATAAATGCCTGCAAAATCATTTACTTTTTAATGTCAGTTTATGTACATTGGATGTTTATTTTTATATACTGCAATTTCTCTGATTGCTACTCTCCCAAGACACCCAAAAGTAGAATATTATGTATGTAGTAATAGCCGTATACCATCAAGGTTGAGTATTTCCTCTTCTCATAAACACATGTCACTGGAAAGTTTTGAGTGTGGATTGAATTTTCTCTTGTGATAGGTACAAGGCGCTCATAGATAAACTATTAATTTTATTATTTAGCTTCAAAAACCAGGCATGTATCGTGAAATTATGGAAAACGTCGTAAAAAACGTTTGTAAAATACATCCACACAAATGCTTTGAAAATGCCTTGAAGTGATATCTGATTTGAGTGTAGTTTACAAGTAGGCTGCTAAGCTACCAAAAATATATAAAAGGATACACTCGAGTACTC
Organism: Clitarchus hookeri; assembly: GCA_002778355.1. Taxonomy (NCBI): domain Eukaryota; kingdom Metazoa; phylum Arthropoda; class Insecta; order Phasmatodea; family Phasmatidae; genus Clitarchus; species Clitarchus hookeri. The sequence goes on along the minus strand of NQII01006204.1, from coordinate 39,483 downwards.
GTAGTCTACTACTTCAACAGGCACACACACAAACAAGGATGACACATTTTTCATGTGGTTGCATGATCGTGACGTTTCCCTGGCTAGGGCGGCAAGTTGTAGGGCACTGCACTATGGTGGAAGGACACTGCGAAATTTAATAGTTTTGTGCAGTTTTATACATTCCAAAAATAGTGACATGCAAACGAGGATCATTGTTTTTATAAGATAATACCCAACATTTACTAGATTGTTGTATGCAAATGATTGTAGGAAATTTTTAAACTCCAGTCGTAACACACGTGCAGCTACCGTAATTATCACTCAACCACAGTTTCTTCATATTAATAAAGATCATAGACTTCAACTTGTTTTACAGGCATAAGAGAAAACATGCCCATGTCAAGTAAGATACTAGATTTTGTCATAGCCAGAAAGTAATTCAGAATACAAAGAAAAGCTGTTGCAAAATGTTACAATTCAATAAGAAATTTATTATGCAAGATTCTTGTTTAGTGATCTTCATAAGGATCAATTTTAGTAGTTTTGTGTGTGTTAAAACTAGTGTTTACTGAATAGTGAGTATGGCGGGCAACATGTGCCATCTATCAGTGGAGATTTGACCCTGTTAGTACAACTAATTTGCTTTGAGTATGTGTCGCCAAGTTAAATTTTTGAGTTGCAAGAAACCTAAATATGTGAAATATTTTATAATATAGAATTTAAAGAACATGAAGTAGCTGAAGTAATTTGTCATTGTTGCACATATTCCTTCTTTAAAGACATTAATATGTTGAAATACTTATAGTTATTTGCTGCCAACCTTACATGTGAAGGCACCAATGTTACTGTTGAATTATACTCAAAACCAGGCAGTTAATTTTTTTTTTTTTTTTTTTGGCTTACTTTATCAATGAGCGCCTTTAATGGCTCGTTGCATAGTGACTGTTTGATGGTCAGAGGTTAGCATTAACTGCAACTTAACTAGTGTAATATGTAATTTTGTTTTATCAACTTTCCAGAGGCTCGGACTATAGTACTTTCAGCACAAGATTTTGCAGCGTTGACTCAAGGGAAAAGGTCTATCAAACCTGTACCAAAAGTGAGAATCCAACCGCTGACTCCAGCGCAGCAAAAAACAATCCCAGTCAACGTGAAGTGGGAACCTGGTATCGCAGTTCCTCAGGCCAAGATCCCCATTTTGAAGAAGGGCATACCTTCTGCACCAGTTATTGCAGCACTGTCTGCTCCACCGATGGCTGTAAACCAGGAATCTGAGGTGCGTATGTGTGTCTGTGTGTGTGCACGTGTGCTTTTTTTTTTTCTCTATTGACTAACGAAACTTTTCTAAATCCACTGCTCCATTAGACAAGCACAGTTGGACTTATTTTCGTGTTATTAAAACACATGCACACCACAGCTTGCATAATCATTAAATTAACTCTGAAAATATGTGAATGACAGTCTTTTGATATCACATTTGTTGTTTATATATTTTCAATTGTAAAACAATATTACTCTTGATATTATTATGGTGAATTTTACTATAAATTGTTAACAATATAATGAAAAATTTTATTTAATTCTAAAAGTTTGTTATTATACAACTTGCAGGTTGCATCAGTTTCTAACCATTTAATTATACAAATAAATTTTATAAATTAATTGAGAAACATTTAAATATATAAATTGGTGAATGTATGGTTTCAAAATAATGACCGCTACTGACAGAATGCTAGCATTGCCACTTTTCTTTGGGTCCATTTTTGTATTTACTTTAATTGCTATATTGCTAACACTCTGTCTAAACAATAACTTGCAATCGAATTTATTTGACAAGTATTAAATTGGAAGTATTTTAGACAACAATTAAATTTGCTCCATACATTTCAAGGAAAACAATGTTACATACTCATTATTGATTGCGTATAGGTTAGTCACCGATTATTATTCACGTACCCCTACATTTTGTCAAGACATTAGTTAAACTGTAATAGTTTTTGTTTGTAAAAAATAATTTAAGCTGCTTCTAGTCCCATAATGTTTTGCATGGTTTATCAAGTCGGTAAAAATGCTAAAGGCCAAAAGTAAATTTTTTCATGTTTGCTGGGTTTGCAGAACTGAACTTAAGGGTAGTATAATAATACTATAGTTACAATGAAGAAAAGTCTCAAAAGTGGGAATTCAACACGTGAGTGACAAGTAATGTAAGATACACAAAAAGTAAAATTGAGGTAAAGCTGTATTTGTGATGGAGTTATCCGAGTGTTACTTATTAAGTGCTGGTACNTGAGGTAAAGCTGTATTTGTGATGGAGTTATCCAAGTGTTACTTATTAAGTGCTGGTACTGATGGGTTTCAGGTGAAAGCAATCAAAAGGCAACAAAGGATGATCAAAAATAGAGAATCAGCATGTTTATCAAGAAAAAAGAAGAAAGAATATGTTACTGCTCTTGAAGCTGAGCTTTTACAGGAGAAAGAAGAAAACATAAAATTGAAACTGGTGTGTATGCACTTTTTTTACAACTCAGTAGTTGAGAACATTTCTGCTTGTGTGTCGTACATTAACTCAATCAAACCTCTCTAAATTATGAGGGCCTGTTTTTACAAGTAGTGTCAAGCAAATGCTGATATAGTCCATCTCATATAAGAAGGCCAGATTCTGACAGTCAGTGAGTGGCATTTGATGTATACGAAACAAACAAAGTGCCATTTACAAAATCCTGTATCAGCTGATGTACGAACGTACAAAAGTTAAAATTACGTTGGCTATTCTGAGTGCACTGCCGACTCACATTAGACAAGCAGAAAATACGCGATAATAAAGAGTTCCTAGATTATTTAATACTTTTATTTTACGAGGTCACAAAACAATGGTTTTTAGTGTTAAAAACTAAACTTCGTGATAATGTAGTAATGTATAGGTGTTCAAAATGAAATGCACTTGTGGCATGTGCTTCACCCCTTTTCCCCCTCCACAGCCGCGAAACATTTCTTTAGAGCTTCATCAGAAATGATAGTAAGAATACTGCATTTAATTTAGTTTTTTTTTTTTCATAAGATTTATGTTGCATGGAAATGTAAAGTAAGTTAAAATGACATGGTTTGATTATAGCAAGTCATTGAACCATGAAAGTTTACCCTTAAAATTTTGATTGCTTTGGTAGTATAATACTGCTATTATGTGGCTGTCAATGTCAGTCTTCCATTACATGTTAAGCAGTAAAATAATTAGCTAACAGCATGCCATTGCGACCTTCAAAACAGGTCTGCACAAGAACTTGCCACTCATTATTATAGAACTGTCATTACAGCTTATGTAATAGGGTTGCAAGATAACTTTAAAGCTACACCACTAAATCCTGTGTAACACAGAGCACAAAATCACCAAAAATGTTTACGTTAATATAAAATAACCCAAAAATTTTGATGCATGATGCATACTTATATATATATATATATATATATACATATATTATATATACACACACGCACGCACATGACTTCACCTCATCTTCACCTGCCATCACGTCACCCCTGGCAGGGTTTGAACCATGAACGACATGCTACTAGAGCCTACCAGCACGCCCCCTAGGCAAGGGGCACCCGTGGACACATTAGCATGTTTATATCAGACGTCACGCCACCCCCACATGTGATAGAAGCCAGGCTGCCCAGCGGTGCATCTGAGCTCGCGCAGCCGATGCAACACCGCATGACAGAGATGCCTACTTTCGCCACGGAACAAGAGATGGCACCAGAGAGCGCAGCTCCGCCCATTGGAGGAGGAGCTCACCCCACCACCCCCGCTTCTAAGAGTGCCTGCGGGCAGGTGGAATATTATATGTCTGCAAAACGGCAGTTCATTCTCAGTAGCATGCTCCACCACTTCCAGTGCTGGAGCTCTCTGTTAACACAGTCTTCGCGACCTACCAGACGCTCTTCAAGACCTTCACCAGAAGCCCTCGAAGAAGTCAACACCCCTTTTCTGCACCCACTACCCTTCTAGTAGTACCCGAGTCCCTTCTAGACAACAAACATCGAGTTAGTTTGGGTTAGCCAGTATCATAGCTACCTAGCCGCATCTGCTTTGTTAGTGCAGATCCAGGGTATTCTGCTCGGAATAAAAACTTCTCTTAACTTTCGAGAACTCTTTGCTAAGGGTTACTGTAACTCCAACTTCCGTAGACGTCAGCCCACCAGGGGAGAGCAGGAGACCGCGGCATTCCCAACCTATTTTCTGAACCTAGTGTAGGACTGCGAGCTCCCTTAACCGGGCGCACGTACGTCAAAAAATACACATTAGATGGCCACCCGTACTGTGCACCTGGTGTGCAGTATGGTAGAGTCCCAACCATTAGGTCACAACCACAAGGTAGAGTGTCAGTCAGTCAGTCCATTCACTCATCCACCACACTGAATTGTCACCGGAAAGAGTGAGAGACTTGGTCTGGAGGTCTGGCCCCTTTGGTCCACGCCCATGTCGTTATCGGACTCCCGGGGTAAACCCACCGCTCTAACCACCGCGCTGAACTGTTGCCAGTTAGAGTACTTGAGTACAACTCTGGTTGGCTCCGCCTCGACTCTGGTTGGCTCGTAATTGGCTTGGCTCGGCCATGGTTTGGCTCGGCTCAACAGTTAGTTAGATAGGGTACTTCCTTGCCTGCTCCTCTCTTGTGTGGCCGACTGTAGAACCTACCTACATGCCTTACACCCGTAGGAGTGGTACCAGGTTGTGTATTAGAAAGGCAGCTACCAACTTGGGCTGTAACCCAGCCCCAACTGCACTTTGCAGCATAACCGCCCGGGAGCAAGCTCAAGCTGCCAGACAGTTAGTGGAGAGGCTTCACCTCCCAGCTCCCTCCCCCTCCTTATTTCAGCCCCCATTCAAGACCGCCGGAGAACCACATCCCGTTGTTGTCGCCCTCTGCCAACGTACCACTGGGTCTCGCAAACCCATGGTGCCACCTCAGCTGAGCCAGCAGCCCTCCTCGGGCCTCTACGTGCATCACCCACCACAGCACCACCTTCACCCCGAGCCTGGGCATGGAACTCTAGCAGGAGCCAACCCCAGCTGAAGCAGAGACAGGAGCTAGCCCAGGCGACGCCCGTCAAAGGTAAACCTGTTGCAATGTGCAGGCTGGTAATATGTACGGTCATTCGGCACACTCCAGACTTTGTACCAAGCTGCCAAGCCACGTACTCCAGTTTGTATACCAGCNACCTCCCAGCTCCCTCCCCCTCCTTATTTCAGCCCCCATTCAAGACCGCCGGAGAACCACATCCCGTTGTTGTCGCCCTCTGCCAACGTACCACTGGGTCTCGCAAACCCATGGTGCCACCTCAGCTGAGCCAGCAGCCCTCCTCGGGCCTCTACGTGCATCACCCACCACAGCACCACCTTCACCCCGAGCCTGGGCATGGAACTCTAGCAGGAGTCAACCCCAGCTGAAGCAGAGACAGGAGCTAGCCCAGGCTACGCCCGTCAAAGGTAAACCTGTTGCAATGTGCAGGCTGGTAATATGTACGGTCATTCGGCACACTCCAGACTTTGTACCAAGCTGCCAAGCCACGTACTCCAGTTTGTATACCAGCTGGGCTCCAGTGAACAAACCATAAGTCAATCTTTACAGCCAGCAGTGTCTCTGACCGACACAACCAAAAACTAACCCTACCATGACATCCCTGTCAATCACAGACTCACGTGTCACTTTTAATAATGAACAAAAAACCGAGACAGTTTTTGTTTACTGATGGCAAAAACAAACCAAAAAGAAAAACTGTCATGTTTGTGCCTAAAGTCTGAACAATACCATTACTCTTTAGTCTTTTGTTTGGCATAAATCGGTAAAATAACACTACAAACTAAATAGCCACATGAATGATCACACACTTCCTCTGCATACAACAGGCGAATAGCGATAGTATCTCGTCAGCAAGTCACTCATTAGAATTAACCATCTTGATGTCACTTTGGATTAAGAGCAGACTAATGAAAACATGTTGCCTCCTACATAATTTTGTAAAAGACCATGGTGGCTCATAGTTTGAAGATACCTTAACCATTCAGGGACTCATCGATATGCCACCACGTCTGACCAGGGGAGGAAGGATAGCAAACAGTAATGGAGAACAATTCACAGACTATTGTATCAGTCTGGAAGGCAAAGTACCCTGGTAGATGCAAAAAAATATAACCTGAAGAACTGAGCCTCATGCACATGATGTTTACATCAAAGAATGTATATTATTCATGTTATAAATTATTATTAACTTTATTAAGCACATGAGAAGAAATGAAAATGGTAACACTTTTTAATCAGACTTCAGTGCTGCACTGTTTGTTTATTCATGTGCTATTTCTAGTATGTACTGTGGGTAGTTCTTAACTATACACTTTTTGTTACAAGCTTGGTCTTGCATTATGTAAATTTACCATCAAATGTCTGTTGAATTCATATTCTTATTAGGAAGACTCTGTAAATATACATTTTATAATTACAAAATTTATGAAAATATATATTAATATATAATTATATTACAATATATGAATACATACTTTTTCTGATAGCAATACTAACCGTATTGTTAAAAGATTCCTGAGGGCTGTATTAGAGTTGGTGAGGGATGGAGGTTTTAATAAAAATAAAAGAACTAAATTTGATAAGTTATTCACACAACTTTTATTTACAGTATTAATCAATGTATCTCCACTATTACTCTTTTCATTTCTCAATGTGTGCAGTATTTAATATCTACCTCAACTCTTAGTTAAGTCCTCTATGTCTCTGTTTGGTTATAGTCAATTAACTCACACTCATTAACACATGTTCATTCTGTCTGTTGGCATCATTTGAAGTGCCTTTCACTCATGCATCTAGACCAATAGTCCAGCCTGCCAGTCGTACTCTTCACTGCCATGATACTCGCAGTCACAGATTTTCCTCCCGCTGGTCACTTCTCTCGCCACTCTTTGCTCATCATCTATCGCTTCAGATCGCACAATCGCACCAACTCCAGATACTCATATACTCCCAGCTCGGAGGCCCGTCGCACTTTTATACTATCACTAGCCTTTATCTGGAAATTTCAACACACCTCCAATCACGCTGAGAGAAACTAGGGTAGTAGTAACAACCAGAACATTCCTTCAATGTATCTCAAAGAGACCTGATACCCAAGATCAGAAGCGGCACTCGCTCTGATTGGCATAACAAGCTCATTTTGTAAACATTCTTTTGTGAAAATCCGCTGTGTCTGTGGGTACATATGATGTGCACGCGTCCATAAATCATTCGTGCCTCGCACGCTTGCCCATAAATCATCTGTGCTTTGCGTGCTCGCAAAGCGACCGCCTTTAACTATATTTCTGACAACGGTCAGTACATCTGCTAAAGTTGTAGATCACACATGTATACGGGTACAGTATATTATAGTTCTCCAATTTCATCCCACATATTAATTCCATTTTGCAAAACCACTCAGGAATTGAAACCTAATTTTCCCAAATTATGCAGTACTAATGCGTGCATACAATTTAAATTTTAAAAGGATCAAAAATACAAAAAAAAAAAATAACTGTTTTTCCAGAAATAGAGTATGATGTTTTGAATTTCACTCCTATAAGCATAGCTTAAAAACAATGTGTTATTATGAAAATATTGCTCCACATATTAGAGAAAATAATACAGTAAATTATACTCTGTTGCGTGAATGAATATTGCACATCAACAGTCCTAATTGGTTTTCATAGTTACTGTTTATCATTGAAATCTGGCACAAATTTTACAAGAATCTCTTGCCATGCATTCATTTTTACCACTTTATTACTGTGTAATCATCACTCTTACCATCCCAAATAGTGGGCTGACTTTATAGTTCATTTATGAAAACCTTTTCTGTTAAAATCAAATCTTGTAACCACAATAAACAAATGCTCAATTAAAGAAAATGATAAATTTGTGCACTTCTCTATCTGCACTTTACAGCTACTGTGTATGCACTGCACGGTTGACAACTCAAGTTAATGTCAGCCACCAGTGTCCCAGTGTGAACGCTCTGCTGGTATAAACCTGTGTAACTCGAGTGGTGGTCTGCCCAGACACAGTAACTGTGTTGGGACTCTAACACTATCGCGTCAGTGTGACTAGCTTCAACACTGCAATGTCAAAGTGTGAATGCTTCAATTCCAAGCAATGTANTCAACACTGCAATGTCAAAGTGTGAATGCTTCAATTCCAAGAAAAGTGTTTCCAATTCAAGACACTGGTGACAAGTCACCTGTGATAGTCACAAGTGTCCCAGTGTGAAAGAATCTGTACTGTGTATTAGTCACAATATGTATGGTGTAGAAAAAATATATAAAATAAAATATTTTTATGTTAAGTATAAAAATGTAACTTACGATATGACAGGTTTAATTGAAATTGAAGTTGTAATGGAATCATTTGTCCTGAACTCAAAAAGAAATTATGATTATAGATACCAAAAACAACCCAACAGATAAAAAAAAAAATATGAACCTCTAGAAATTACTTTTTGCTCATGTCAAATTTCTACATAAAAGTTTAAATGAATTCCTTATTGTTGACTTTGTTACTGCCTTTGTATGTAAAATTCCATCTTTCTGGAACTGCAGTAAACCAGTTTTGTAACAAATTTCTGTGTATAATGTAATGACGTAATATTCGTAATTTTTTGGGACTCTGGTGTAAAATTCTTTCGTGTGTATGAAGCTTTGGAAAGAGCGTCTTAATATTTTTATCGGGTTCAAGTTTAAAGCCGTGGTGGCTCGTTTCCCGTGTTTGTTTATCGGGCAGACGTCTGCGGGTTACGTTTATCAGAAGTCTGGTTGTGTTTCGTTTCGAACATCGTTGTTTTTGGGAAGCGTCAGCATTAATTAGATCAGTTCGTTTCTGTGGATCAGGCAACGTCGACAAGTTTTAGTTCCTTCGGCACATTTTCAGGCAACGTCAACAAGTTTTTGTTGTACGAGAGGTTCATTTATGTTGACAGCACAGTTTTAGTTTCCTGCAGCGTAGTTATGATAACGTTGTGGAGAGCACGTTGTGGAGAGCGTGCGTGGCCAGGCCGTTATCTCAGGAGAGGGGGTGATAGGCAGCACAAAAGGAGGCGTCTGTCTGTCGCCCTGAGAGCAGTCTTATTCCAGTCAGTCGTCGGAAGAAGGTACTTCGGGGCAGTCGCCCGTGAGGGCAGGTCAGAACAGTAGTGGTCGTAGTACAATGATAGTCTAGGTCGCGTGGTGTGTGACGTGAACCCCCACATCGGCCACTAAACTTTATTATTTTATTTCTCTGCCGGTGTGGGAGGTAGCCGCATATGATATTTATTTTTATGCAAGTTTTGAGACAATAACCGGTAAACTACTGTGGCGCTGTGTCTGTACTTTTATATTTATCTCAAGAGAGGTTCGTACTCTGCATACTAAATCTCCGTCTGTGAACTGTGTGGCTGAATGTTAAATAAATATATATATCAAACTAATCTGGAACTTCTTTCTTAAGTAACTAGTGTTCAATTAACTGAGTCTCGTGTTTCTACCTCTGAGCAAGCCGTGGCATTATTATAAATAACGAGTGTAACAAGTGCCGAACGTTACAAGATGGCGCCTAACTATGCGGCAGCAATATTTTTAATATGACGTAAACGTAACAAAGGCGGAACGTTAACAAACGTAACAAAGGCGGAACGTTAACAACATGGCGCCCACCTGTGAGGCTGTAATATTCTAAATGTTAGCTTAACGAGAATAAAGGCGGAACTTTACAATGAAAATAACAGTTCATAATTTTTTTAATGGATTGTGCATCAACCATTACTATCTATTTTTTAAAGTAAACATTACAGACGAGTTGTGACGTCATATAAATACGTATACTATTTCACATTCCCACGTCATGCTGTAACAGATTCATTTCCATCTGCATGTTGTATATGTAAATATTGATGATTACTGTCGTTGAAAATCAACAACCAAAGGTGATAGTATGTAATAAACATCTCAACAGTTTGCTGACATGCATAAAAAATTGTTAAGAAAAAAAACATGATTTTCTACATAATGCAATTGCTCTCCATCTTTTCATTACTGTTTAATGCTTTTGGAGCGTTGTAAACCACCATATGACAGCACTGGCCCACTGTGTTGTTATGATATGTTTACTTCAACAAATGTAGGATGAAAAGTTTTACTACTACAGTTTTAGTATGAACAGTGAATGACAATGTGTATGATAAACATGACCATTACAAATAAAATTGTAAATTTTGTAGCCAAATAAAGTTAATTTTTTCAAAATTGATGTATTAAAACAGTCGCATAGAAGAGAATGATCTACATGGCATGGCATCATTTCTTGTAGTTGAAATATATTGTTTCAAAACATGTTTGCTGTATTTAACTTACTCTATATGCCTCTGCTGTGTGTGTGTGCATATGTGCATGCGTGTGCATGTGCTTTTCACAATATTATGCTGTTTTGTATACCTTTATGACCAATTTGTTTTCCTGTATACTTCCTCTCATTTTTACCTTTATTTGTTTTTTTAGGAGAATGCTTTTCTAAGGAACAAGTTGGCACAGTATGAAGATGTTCCCAAGTGGAAAAAACCTGTTTTCAGTGTGCCTTCTAACACTAAGAAAACTACAGCTGTGTTAGTAGTCCTCTTCATGGTTACACTGAACATTGGGTCCTTTGGGTATGTTTAATTTTGTCAGTTATTTTTATTTACTTGCATATTTTTTATCACGTGTCTTAACTTCCAAAAGTTGGTAAAAACATTCTAGTGCATGCTGTTAAATATATATTTTTTAATCTTGGTTGTGACTCGAGGGCTCTGCGTATCAAGTCTGCAGCTGTTTAGCTTAAATGAAGAATCCAAGTTAAAGAAATTCCTCCTGAGCCCAACAATTTTAAATATAACAGTTTCAAACAAAAAAAAGTATTAAACGGGACTTTTGCAAAAAATACTGCAATGTTAAAATATTTTTAAAAAAATTTATTCATGCATCAGTTTTTGGTAAAATGTTAAATTTTTTTTTTAGAAAAAAAGCATTAAACATAAAAATTGGCTATATTTCTCAATGTCCCAGTATTCCTTAGGAAACATCATGTGGAATTATTTTTGTATTGTTTATCTTTAAAATTGGTGCATTGAGAAGGTGTGCTGGGCCTGAAAGATTCTACATAACGTGTAGGCGAGGTCAGTGGCTATGGTGAAACTGCTCCTATGACTGCAAAACAGCCTGACCAATAAGCTAGGGAAGAATTAGTTGCTGGATATGGTAGGTGCCTGCCAGGAGTTAGCTTGCCATATTCTAGGCAAGCAGCTTCCTCTTGCACGTGAGAATATACCTTTTGGCAGTCAGCTCCCTGACCCACAAATTTTTTGAGCTTGTGCAGTGGCTATATTCTCAGCGCCTTTGCCCACCCTGCTCTGTGGTGGGAAATGTGGCAGATGTACACTCAGGCTTAGACAAGATCAGATGCAGTAGCAAGGTGGCTTAATCTGTGTAATAATGTGCAAGAGCAGGCCTTCCAGAGGGCATCTCTCTACCTGATAGTGGTGAGCCCCACTCCCTGACTCAGTGATGCCCATAGAAATAGCGCTATCTCTGGTAACCAGACGCTTAGCTGAATCTGCAAAAGTTTCCAACTTGAAGGGCGTATGTACCCCTAGGGGAGATGGGAAGCCTCACTACACCTACTCCATGAAAGCTCAGAGAAGTGGTATTATTGCTAGTAACCAAGTCTACTTCAAGTAGGTTTTGAAAAGGCTTGCTCTCAGCCCCAGCAGTGCCCAAAGAACGCAAGTTATCGCTGGTAACCAGATTCCCAGACTGAGATAGAGAGTGGTTCTCAATGTGTACTTGTGTAAGCCTGTGGGGCTTCTGGACTTAGACCTTGTCTGAACCTGAGAGGACAGTGGATGACTGGGTAAGAGAAAAGGTGAACAAAGGGGTAAAAGATTGAGGTATAGTTTATATGGGTTTATTGCAATAAACCTCCTATAACCCATAACCCAACCTGTGGCCAGGATGCCTGAAGGGCAAGGTGACCTAACTACCAAGAAAGTAGATAACTAGCATGGGGGTGGTGGGGTAAGGGCGATTCATCAAGTAAATAGTTAGTCACCTGGCACGGATGTGCCAGCAACAATGGTACAGGTGCAGACTCCCTCCCTATCTGTAAACTGTGGTTACGTCATGACAGTGATAGTGCACATAGCATGGTAGGTAGACAGCCTTGAAGATGAAGCTTGAAGACTGACGTAAGGTAGACGGCTGGACAGTGTGATAACTGAGCAAGAGTGAGGGAGGGAGAGCAATGGAGGAGAGAGAGCTAGCTTTCTCAGTTGCACAGCCAGAATGCACGTTTGGTACCCCTGCTTGGAGGACTGGTCCAAGAGGCAGGATGCAACCATACCTCTAAAGCAGACGCACATGCAGTGTGGGTTGTCTGCGACCAGGTGACGACAGACCATTCAGGCCTAATTGTTAAGGCTCAGAAGGGTGAACAGATATCACCTGTGGTGCGTCAACCACACTGTACTCAGTCTTGAGACGTTGGCGCTTTGAAGTTGTAGTGTCGATGTTTGTGGCATTTCAAACCAGTTTTTGAAAGGAATGTTGTGGGTACTTTGACAGTGATAATTCACAAAACGTGGATGGAAAGATTTGTGGACTGTAGTAGTAACTGTGGTTTTATTATTTCCATAATTTTACAACATTGTATTTCAGTCATATGTTGCTAGTACCACACAAATATTTTCAAACCAGGAAATGTAATTTTTGTAACAAAAGTTGGAGCATATACACAAATTGTACAAAAAAAAAAATTCTTGCATTATTTTTACTATTTGTTCATATCTGCCAACTCTTCTGATTTTAGCGTAAAATGTACGAAAACTGTGCTTATTGCTATTTTACGCTTGTGACAAATATTTTACAATTTTTGTTTCCAACAATCCAACAAAAACAATGACGACATTTTGTTATTGTTTGCTCGTGTCAAGGTCAGGTTTTATGGTATTAAGCCAGAATTTTATTCTTATTTCCTATTGGCTGCTCTTGACCAATCATATATTTTATATAATGCGCACAAAATTGAGGAAAGTAAGTGTTCATAAATATTGTATTAGGCCTTAGTTTTTTACTTTTTTTAACAATTTGGTTCACAATTGTGATGCGTTAATGAGAATATAGCTTCATTTGATAATCAATCTCGGTTTTTGCTTATGACAGTAATGGCCATGAAGACCAAATGAAAATGTGTGAAGTTGAACCATTTGGTTACCGGTGTGCCGAAAAGTCCATTTGTGTTTCATGGCTTCATTGTGATAAGAGAATTATGTGTACTGTATAACATCGTTATCATGAGTATAAGTCTGACAAGCATTATTTTCAAGCCTTCTGTAACGTGTATTCAAACAAGTTTTCCTTTACTTTGAAGTCTGAGAGAGGAAACAAACACATGTTTTGTAGCATTTGCAGCTGTATTATAAGCGTTGGCCATGGCGACAAAAATTATATTTTAAAACACTCATGGCCCCAGAAATACGTGAACCCTGTAAAGGCCTTTTTACAATTGTGTGAAAGTTTGTCGGCGACACGACACACTGCAACCGTCGCACAATACCTGTCGTGTGTCGACTTTACAATAGTGCGACGTTGTCATTGCATTTATATGTATTTACTGCCATCTATTGCCGTAAGAAGAAATTAAAATTAACGAAATCCTGTATAATTAGGCAAGGTTTTAAGATTTGTTTATTTATTTAAATTATCGTGCTAGTTTAGAGAAGTATTTTTGTAACACATGGATCTAAACAAAAGAAATAAAAACATGTCTTCAATTTTCTTTACAAAATTGACAGCTGGAAGAAATTAAGTAACATTGGCTGTATGTACTTGACTAAATATTTCAACCTTATAATATGGGCTACTGATATTTAAGTAATAAATAAGGCGCCTATATGTATTTGAGTGTTTAAATAACTCGCAATTGAATGAATGATAGTATTCAAATCTTCACCACATATACACCTACGTTTTTTTTTACAAATATACACTATTTTTATTATTCTTCCTTGTTGCATGTGACCGTCACAGATGCGTTAGTACAAATTCTATCGCACAGTGTCTCATCGCTGTCGTCTGCTGGCTCACCTCTGATTGGCTAGTCACTTTTGTCGCACTGTCGTGCTATTGTAAAAAGCACTTAGTGTGCTGGAAGTAGTGCTAAAATAAACAGTTTTTTTGTTAACAGTGAGACTTCAGATGGTGCCATATGGGCAGAGTGCCTGTTTACCTAGTGTTGGGTCGAACATAATAGCCTCTTGAGTCTAGCGACCATGCCGGTCCCCTATTTCGGAAAGTGTTCCCAAAATCAGAGGAGGCAAAAGAGTTATAGAAAATGTGTCTGTGATTAAATGTAAATAGAAAGGTAAATATTATGAACTAGACTTCTCAGTAACTTTTTTACTTAAAGAAAAAAAAAGGCAACTGCCGATTCACTTATGAGTAAAATTTAACCTTTTTAGTTCTACTGTGGCTTTTAAAGATTATATATGTACATTCAAGAGGAGTGTTTTTGTTACTTTATGGTGTATCTTCGAACATTTTGCATATTTATTTGGACAAAAGCATTGGGTAAGTTATAGTAATTGCTTTTGTTTTAAGGATGATTTTGTGCATATACTGTAGATATTTGTACTGTAAATTTTTATAAAAAATTTTATAACAATTATTGTTAGAAGTCCGTGGTAGACTAAAAAGATTACAGGCAAAAACATTGGGTCATTTTCTGCCAAAAATTAAAATTTTTATGTTTTTACTCATTTCTGTTTTTAAAAGTTGGTAAGTATGCATATAACTTGACTGTGTATAAAAATGTACTTAAATGTAGATGTAGTCACAATAATAGGCCTATAATTTCATGGAAACATTTTTTTATTACAATGATTTGACTAAATAACAGTCTGCAATAATTGTTTTTATTGCCTTGGTATAGGTCAGGGAAAACCTGTAAAAGTCAGGGAATTTTATTTTACATTTTGTGTAGCCACTGTACAAGTAATTCTCTGTTTTTTGGACCTCCTGCATCAGCAGTGTTGGCCAGGCAAGGACAGTGGTTTAGACTGGCATGAAACTGATGAGTTTAGTCAGGTATAAGTAGAGATGATGGAAAATAGCATTTAAGTTTGTACTTTATAGCATTTATTTTAGGTTGTATAGCATTGTATTGCATTTATAAATTTTTAAAGCAAGGTCATATGCAAAACATAAAAATTAATCTTTACCAATGAATGAGAAACACAAACATATACACAAGCCATCTTTAATGTATTTCTTAAGCAGCACACAAAGAAAACTTGATCTATTTTCATTGTATTTATGATGAGTGAATGAAGGAGAGCATAAAGCATGTGTCAAAGGTATTCTGTCATCTTGGCTCTCCTGTCTGTGACAATGAGGTTAAATTTACTTAAAAACCATTCAGTACTCAATGCAGAATATTACAGCTAGGTTGGCATTCCAACTTATTTTATTTTTCCAACAGCCAAGTAAGACTGCTAGGGCTATGTTTATTTTATTTCAATGGTAAGGTGTGAGGGGAGGGATGGCTTTAGTTTATAGTCTTGCACGAGACTGCATTGTTTTGCGGTTTTTACAACACTGTCATTTTGAATTGCATATTGTTTTGGTGGATAGCGAAAACTTTAGCTCAGTGAAAATAATATTCTAATTATTATAACATTGAAAGTTTTAACTTCAATGTCAGAACAATACACAATAAATATGTCTCTATTCGTACAAATGCAAAAATGCACTCCGTAAGTAAACATTTTTACCGAAGTGAAGTCACTGGATTATCAATGTAGGCCTAATAAATATTTTTACACTACAAAACAGAGTTTAAAGCGTGTATTTTTTAGGCCACATATATTTCACACATTATAATTATAATAACTGTTTCAAAATGCTTTATTTACAAAATACATTTACTTACTGTTTGTAATTCCCAATTGAATCTCAAACACTTTGCATTGAATGATTACTACACAAAAATCACGTTTGTCGGCCACTGATATGAAATATTTGCAGAATTGTTCAGTAAATAATGACACTTCACCGTTTCTCAAAAGAAAAACTTCAACTTTGGAACGTGAATATGTCTGACGTTTTATTGCAGTTGCGAAAAATGACGGACCAAGCCACTTTACGAAGCGGTTGACAATGACACATGCCGTTACATTTCATGCAAGAAAATGCACTTGAAAGGCACCTACAACCAACTTTGCTTAATCAATGTAAATACAAAAATACTTAACTTCCAATAAAATATTCTGAAATGGCATTCACCAGGCTGGAAATGCTTCACTGATCGTAAGTGTCTGCATGCTCCATCGTAATTCCTAAACATGCTTTTAAAGCCAATTCGCTTTCTACAAAATTCTGTATTAATTTATAAACCTGATTTAAACCATGAATGTTGTGAAGTATAATTAAGTTTTAAATTACAACTTTAGTTCTACATACTATTTTCTTCCATGGCCATAAATATCGCCAATATAACAACATATATGCCGCAGCAACTCATTGGTCATTGTAAAATATTGAGCACTCGCGATCACTTCTCTGTATGATTGTTACAAAGCAGGGCAACTGTTTGATCATTCTGCTTTACATGACCACATTCATAAGGAGCAATTGATATATCACTCTGAGAAAAACCGGTCATTTTACTCGGTGGTAATGATAAAACTAGAAGTAAACAATGAAAGTGATGCCGTAGCGTATATTTGCGGGTTGATGAGATTGTAGCAATTTGTTACCAGTAACTGTGTTTGTAGCATTTATTTGTATCTATATTGTTAAAACAATTTTCCATCATCTCTAGGAAGTGGTAACTGGACAGACAAGACAGGAAGTGTACTTTCCTATACCTTCAGCTACATTTCCAAAGGCTCATTATCATAATACTTTGAGTTGTATTTCATATGGATGTTGGTCATCCTATCCAGAGGGACGGCCTTGCCTCTGGGAGATGGCTGCATTTACATAAAACAAAATATCTTGGAGAAGCAGTTCTTAACCTGTCGTCCACTGTATGTTCTCACAGGGGTATGTTTTCTATGCACACTTGGATAAACTTTGTGATTGTGTTTCTTCTACTTATTCAGCTGATAAAACCACTGGGTTATTGTCTGGTAAAGTGCCTATTCAATGTTATATTTGGCAGTCACCCAAGCAAACTGAAGCTGCTTCCATTAATTTCAAAACGTATTGCCATTATAGCAAGGAATATCTCTGTTGACTTTACATGTAGATATGAAGACAAGCAACTACCACAGTGTGTTTTTTGAGAGGAGTTATTATTGATGGATGCCCTAAAACTATAAAAATATCTCAATGCTGAACATAAAAATATGTCTTAAAGCTTTCTCCCTCTCCCTCCCCAAACAAAAAAGTATACGCTTAATAAAAGTAAGAAAACTGTAAAAAAAGACAATAAAAATGAAGTGAGGGCATTAAGCTAATATTACAAAAACACAAAACCTACACAATAACTGAGAAAGTTTAGTATCTACTACAAAATTGTTTTTGCATGGATCATTCTTCAGCAGGATGCACTAATACAGCAGAGAACATCCTCCAAAACTTTTTTCAAAAAAAAAATTAAAAAAAAAAAAAATGTGCCTATAATTATTAGGTGTACAAATTTGCTTCTGCCATTTTTTGATCAATGTCTGCAGTGGTAAGTGCTGGTGGAAATATGTAGTTCAATAATGTCACACAGTAAGCTTGGACATTTGTCAACATAACGACATCACCACGTTAGTGAATTTGTGTTTGCTTCATAAATTTATTCTCTAGCAAAGATGTCAGTTTTCGAACCAAATGCTTGACATGTGCGGGAATTGTTGATTTTCTGCTTCCATTTCAAGAAAACGTACGGTGAGGCTGCTCTTACTGAATGAACGTGTCGTGAGTAGTTTCAACGCTTTAAGAGTGGTGATTTTGTCGTGTAGGACCGGCATGGCGGTGAAAGAGAGAAATGTTTCGAAGATTCCGAAATGGAGGCATTACTTAATGAAGATTTCGTGCCAAACGCAAGAAGAATTGGCAGAATCATTGGGAGTGATGCAACAAGCCATTTAAAATTCCTCAAAACCATGGGAATGATTCAGAAGCAAGGAAATTGGGTTCCGTACAAGTTGCAACCGAGAGATGTTGAACTGCGTTTCTTTGCTTGTGAACAGCTGCTTCAAAGACAGAATGGGAAGGGGTTTCGACATCGCATTGTGACCGGCAATGAACAATGGGTCCACTACGATAATCCCAAGCCCAGAAAACCATGAGGAATGCCCGGACATGCCTCCACATCGACGGCCAGACNTGGGTCCACTACGATAATCCCAAGCCCAGAAAACCATGAGGAATGCCCGGACATGCCTCCACATCGACGGCCAGACCGAATATGCACGGCGCCAAGGTCACCTCTGTCTGGTATCTTATGAGCTGTTGAAACTGAGTGAAACCATCACAGGGGATCGGTATCGAACGCAATTGATACGTTTGAGCCGAACTTTGATGGAGAAACGGCTACTGTACAAAGAGAGACACGAAAAAGTTATCCTCCAGCATGACAATGCTCAGCCACATGTCGCAAGACCGGTCAAGACATACGTGGCAATGCTGAAATGGGAGGTCTTACTCCACCCGCCATACTCTCCAGACGTTGCTCCTTCTGACTACCATTTGTTTCGATCGATGGCACACGGCCTGGCCGATCAACATTTCCGCTCGTATGAAGAAGTCAAAAAATGGATCGATTCGTGGGTCGCCTCAAAAGATGCATCATTTTTTCGAGATGGTATCCGAAAATTGCCAGAAAGATGGGACAAAGTAGTGACTAGCGACGGACAGTACTTTTAATCATAAATATGTAATCACGTTTTAACAATAAAGCCTCAAATGTTGGGGAAAAAACGGCGGAAGCAAGGTTGTACACTTGATATAAAAAAATAGTAATTTCTTTAAAAAGGTGGTAAGATTTTGTTTGGAAGTCTGCATTTTGAAGGGTGCACCCCAGTAATAAAGTTTAAATAATATAATTTAAAAATCAATACTCAACTTGTATGGTAGTTTTTGTTGCTCCCCTATTGGGGCTTGTGGATACTGTCTTGCTAGTCTGTTTACTTGGTCATGCAGCTTAAATACTTTTACATAAATTTTAAAGTTAAAGTTGTAATAAAATTTGCTAGTTTTCTCAAAATTTTTTTATGTGAAACAATAAACGAGTTGGTGGGACTCGGCCGTGTGTTTTAAATGTTGGTTGAAAGAAGGTTCACACCTGTAGCGAAACATGTTCTCCAGTATCCTCTGTGTACCTTGATCATCATATTAGGAGCCATTTTGGTTCGTAATCCCCCCCCCGCCTTTTTTTTATTTTTGAGCTCTTGATCTATTGGTCCTTGCCCTACACACCAAGAGGTGACTCATGTCTCATGGCGAGTCATTCCACAAAACAATTTACCTAATTAATGCTCACCCATTCATGCGCACATTTATCAGCGTACCTGCATGTGCGTGCACACACACACACACACGCACACACACACACGCACACGCACTCATATACATACATGTGCACACAGATACATGCACAACTTGACTTAGGTTATTGGCATACTATGTATTTACATCCTCCTCTTACAAGCTGCAGCAATGAACTGGCTTTCTTCTGGCAAAAGCTAAGTGAAGAATATTGTTTCTTTCAACCAGTGTAGTTACACGCAGTGGAATAAGTGCAGAAAAAATTACACCAGCTCTTGAGATGGTGTAAGTGGCATAGTGAAAATACAAACAGGAAAAATTTAAATAGTGTGTGTAAGTTGTTGATTGATTGAAGAAAGACCTATTTTACTAGTGAGATAAAATTTTGCAATATTCTTGTAGATTGTGGTTTCAGTATGTAAAAAACTGAATAAAGTGTATTTTAAAGTGAGAAAAAAGTTNTGGCGAGTCATTCCACAAAACAATTTACCTAATTAATGCTCACCCATTCATGCGCACATTTATCAGCGTACCTGCACGTGCGTGCACACACACACGCACACACACACATATACATACATACATGTGCACACAGATACATGCACAACTTGACTTAGGTTATTGGCATACTATGTATTTACATCCTCCTCTTACAAGCTGCAGCAATGAACTGGCTTTCTTCTGGCAAAAGCTAAGTGAAGAATATTGTTTCTTTCAACCAGTGTAGTTACACGTAGTGGAATAAGTGCAGAAAAAATTACACCAGCTCTTGAGATGGTGTAAGTGGCATAGTGAAAATACAAACAGGAAAAATTTAAATAGTGTGTGTAAGTTGTTGATTGATTGAAGAAAGACCTATTTTACTAGTGAGATAAAATTGTGCAATATTCTTGTAGATTGTGGTTTCAGTATGTAAAAAACTGAATAAAGTGTATTTTAAAGTGAGAAAAAAGTTNTTGCAATATTCTTGTAGATTGTGGTTTCAGTATGTAAAAAACTGAATAAAGTGTATTTTAAAGTGAGAAAAAAGTTAAAGTAACCTTTAATATTCCAAGTTTTCTGTTTTGATGAAAATGCTACTACAAATTAATGTGAACTTTGTTAGTACCTAGACACTTCTGAAATTATTTTTTGCTAAATTTACTGAATGATAAATATAAAATTATAGTGTTGGTTAAGAATGTCAAACTTTGAGACATATCATTGCAAATTGAAGGTTATTTACATATATGATTTACAAATGGTAAAAATACATTGTACATAATAAACATACAGTAATAAAATTCACTTGTGCTCTCATAATAAAATTAATCCACCACAAAAAAAAAATGTCATTGATAGACCCACATCACACAGGCTACACCTTTTTTACTGAAAGAAAAAATCTTATTACTAATGCTAACGAAGACTGTGCCATTTCATCTTCATATATGTATTCACTGTTGTCANTGAAAGAAAAAATCTTATTACTAATGCTAACGAAGACTGTGCCATTTCATCTTCATATATGTATTCACTGTTGTCATGGAGGGGGGCNGGCTACACCTTTTTTACTGAAAGAAAAAATCTTATTACTAATGCTAACGAAGACTGTGCCATTTCATCTTCATATATGTATTCACTGTTGTCAGAGGGAAAGTAGTCCCTTGTCATGATGCTGTGGTATGACGTTGGGTCGTATGACCTCACAGCACCAGCACCAGCTCACAGCACAGCATAAAATGTAGATGTGAGTGACAGTTACTACCAGCACAATCTCCTTATCACAGCCAGTGCTCTGAGATCCTGCTAACTTCCTCCTGCTACCTTCGTAGTACCAACCTTCGCCCACTGTACTTACACACTGGACTGGCAGGTGGAGACACTAAGAACTATTCTGTCCCAAAATAGCTTAGCTGTGTGTGATAAATAATGAAAATTAATTTTTAAAAAAGTCAAAAGAGGTTACATCTTGATACATATGTAACTAGCAGAAACACAACTTACTAGCTAAGTCAGCAATACTCTCTTCCTCAGAACTTTTGAACCATGCATCAACCTTGCCTGCACTTATAACAAGCTTATGAAATTTGGATAAAACTTACAGACCCACAACATTTATAGTATCAAAAGTTGTGGTAAAATACTACAAAATATTTTAAGGGAGTGAGGGAGCCATATAAATATGATAAAATTGAATTTGGAGTAAAGTTAAACCGTAAGACTGAGAGCATCAGCAAGAAATGCTTAGAATTATTTTTGTTTGCCACAATTACTAACTTGACTAGAAGTCCAGACTTTTCTGAAATAACTTCCTGTTTACCTTACTCTCCAGAGAGAGATATTCTTTTCACATGTGTCAGATTAACACCACCTTACGTAACTTTCAGGCAAACTCCAGGCAAACTTGGGGCCTCAGTGGCGAAGCAACTGAAGTGCTCGCCTACCACCAAGGTTCCCAGAGGCGTTGCTTCCAGATTTTCACACGTGGGAATTGTACCAGACTATGCCACTGGTTGGCAGGTTTTTTTGGGGATCTCCAGTTTCCCTCACTCTTGCATTCTGGCACTGCTCCATACTCATCTCACTTCATCCTAATCGGCTCTCAAGACCCCAATGTTAATAGCTGCCCAAACCTCTTCACTCCACTCCAGACAAACATTTGAACCCAGGAGTTCTCCCAGAAAAAATTTGCTGCTCATTGTTTGTAGAGCACATTTTATTTGTGCTCACCTTATTTTATAAGTAGTTTCAGTTAAAGTTTTAATGCTTAGTTAATTGAAAAAGACAGTGAGTAAAGTATATTAAAATTTAACTTTTGAAGTCAACTTTTTAAAATATTCCTGCCTGTTAACACTTATTGTAACATAAGAGCTGACTGGCATATCTACACTAATTCTGGTGGTGAATATTTAAAGGTAGTTCTTGTTTTCATATTGTGTTAAAAGTGCAGTTGTTAAATTGTGACCTCTGAAATAGTATTACTTTCTTTTCTCCACCTAAGTAACATTGGCATAATAGTATATGTGTTCCTAACAGATTCACAGTGTTACTTAAGTAATGTATGTAANATTGTGTTAAAAGTGCAGTTGTTAAATTGTGACCTCTGAAATAGTATTACTTTCTTTTCTCCACCTAAGTAACATTGGCATAATAGTATCTGTGTTCCTAACAGATTCACAGTGTTACTTAAGTAATGTATGTAATTTTTTTTTTTCTGCAAAAAATACAAATGTAAATTTTAGTTGTTGATCACAACACACTTGTCAAATAATTTGATATTNATTTTTTTTTCTGCAAAAAATACAAATGTAAATTTTAGTTGTTGATCACAACACACTTGTCAAATAATTTGATATTGCAGCTAATAAATAGAAACTGTAATCATCGTTCTTTGAACATCTGTACATGTATACATATATTTTTATAAGTGTGCCCCCTGTTATTTGAGCATCTTGCTAATGTATTGTATCCTTAATAGGTAACATTGTCTGTTGAACTTTGGGATGTATTTCAGGAACCTGCTATACAATTCTCCGGACACCTTGCAGTCTGCACAGTCTAAAACTCCTTTGTACCAGAGGGCAAGGCATGGGCGCTCACTTCTGTGGACTGATGTGGATAAGCGTGGTTTGTCAGATATCAGCCCATCCACAGTTGCAAATCGTTCAGCACACCCAACGTGTCCAATGTCTATAAATCAGACAGAATCCATCAGGTACCGCAATACTATGTAAACATTTGTTCTGCTTGGAATTAAATAGTTTTGCATGAAAAAAGCTTTCGTAAATGCATAGTGAAGCATTTCAAAGAGTGTAGCGAAATTAACATCTGACCGCACAAACTGTACTTGGGGGACCCGTCTACTTGGGGGACCTGCCTACTTGGGGCAGAGTAGCACTGCGGTGTGACTTTTTGTCATTCTTGCACCTAAGTAAGTGATAAGACCACTGGTCTGCTTGCCTGCAGCTGCTTTGCATGAATTCAAGGGCAAGAAATATGGAAAAGCTATTTGCAACACAGGCAGGCACTTAACATGTCTGATTCCCTTTCGTACCTTTACATGCAAGCCACTGATCTGGCGTGGTGACTTGTCTATCGTGACTACACCATAAACATTTGGTTTTTTTGTAGGGATGAAATGATTACACTTTTCCTCTATACTCGATCTCGATGCCGATACCAGTCTCTATTCCAAAAATCCCCATTCTTTTAGTTACAGACAAGTACTTTACAGAACTAAATACTGTATAGGAGGGTGTGAAATTTAATTATTTAAACTAGGCCTACATTTGTAGTAGATCTATTTACTAACACAAATAATATAACACTTAAACAGTGCGAGCATATTCATATGAAATATTACAANTTGTAGTAGATCTATTTACTAACACAAATAATATAACACTTAAACAGTGCGAGCATATTCATATGAAATATTACAATGGTACAAATATGATTTCTTCTTATTCCTTATCAAGTCATAATGCAAACAGTGAAGTATGTGCACGTCATTTATGATGTTGTGAACGAAGAAACATCATATCAGAGCCACAAGAAGGCACAAAAAGTGCTAAAGTGAACATTCCATGTGTGGAATAAAAAGTNTAAGAAACATCATATCAGAGCCACAAGAAGGCACAAAAAGTGCTAAAGTGAACATTCCATGTGTGGAATAAAAAGTTAGTTTCTGTCACGTGCAAATTAATAAAGTGCTGCGTTTTTTATATAAGTTCTTTGCTGTGGTAACGTTGAAATCATCCGCTATGTGGTAGGTTTTAAACATTCTTTTTTATTTGAGTGAGAAAAGTATAGGTCATGCAAAAAGTGGGGCTATTTTCGAATTGGCACTTTTAGTTTACTAAAAGGTCATGTGACCTGAATTAGTCAACAAAATGATAACGTACTTGGTATTTTAGTTTTTAGTATATAACGAAACTTTCTAAAATACAAAACTACCAAATCGCAACCAAATTGCGACCGAACTGAAGCTACTAAATAGTAATATACTAAATGGTGAATTTGCACATGGTGAGTACAGTTTTGTTTTCAGATTATTTTCGCATCTCATATTTTCATGCACAAAATAATTTTTCAAGAGTGATTCAATTACTGGCATAAATCAAGTAATTTTAAACGGTTTTTGAGAAGTAATAGGTTATGTATTTATAGTAATTGGTTTTTAATGCTTCGATTCTTGGTCTTCCGATTGTCTATTATACGATTTTTCAAGAATCGCTGGTATCAATGAATTGTGGAATCGAGTTTGACATCCCTATTTGTTTGGCATGGTAATGAAGGCGATCTTACTGTAACCTGCGTATCTAAATCCTTAGACATTAAAGAAGGCAACTTGAAAACATTTATTTGGACAGGAAACTTTTCTTATAAGCTATTAGTATTTAGACATTGCTCTAAAATGTTGAGATATCTTTAACTCATCCGTTTCCCACTAAAACTCTGCAGTATAGTTTATGCACCAGCCAGATAAATTTTGAATTATAGGAAGAGTCTTTGATTTTTTTAAGGGTTATCTTTTTAGTGTCTTGTCCCTCTTTTTGTAAAATATATCTTAGGCAATTCTGTATTTTCTGGACTGAAACTCCTGAACAAATTTGTGAGCTTGCCTGGCAACAGGTTAGACTTTAACCAATATGCCCGCATAAATTTACCAATTTTATTACAGGCTATTTTGCACGTTTAGAATGTTACAGGCATTTAAAAAAAGTATATACTGTAGAATTAAAAATTTATTTACTGATACTATATCAGCTATTTGAATTAGGGAATGCTGCAGACTATCCAAAAATTCCTTTCTTTAATAACACCTACAGAAGTGAATCATGTAAAGTAGTTGGTCATTACCAAAACTTTGTTTCTGAAGTAAGCAAAATTCATATAATTTAAAGGTGTAAGTGAATGAATGTATTTTGTATGAACAGTACAAACTGGGGATATGGTTATTTGACAACTGACCTCTCTGATGTGATATTTGGACTCTTATTTCTGGATGACTGAAACTAGTTATTTCAGACGTTGTAAAGATTGGTGGTGAACTTTGCTGATGGCATGAAAACTTTCTCTAGAATAATCCCATTTTCCTAATATCTCATATTCCATCTCTTCTTATTGAGAATCATTTCACTTTACCCCCTCAAAAGGTAGTGGTCAGTCAACAGTGTCATTCTAAAAAAATGCATTTAGGGCCTAAAATAGACTTGCCCACAACTGCTCTTTGGTAGCACGTTGCTTATATTCTTCCTTGCACAAAATTTACTCATACATTTTTATGTTTTGTTATTCCTCTGCATTTAAAGTCTTTTGTTGCCATGCTACTATAAATAGGTAGTAAGTTTGTTTTTACCATGATGTGATTAGTAAGAGGTCCTGATACAGTATCTAACTTTAATGTAGAAGTGTCCAATAGTATTCGACAATGTGGCCTCAGTGAAATAAATTGTGACGTGACTCAAAAATGCAGGCTACTAAATTGTCCCGATAGACTAGTCTGGAATGAGTCGCACATGATTGTTAAAAATTGTTCTATCTTTCTCCTTTTCACTGGTCCAATAGAAAATAATTAATTAATTATAAAACATTAATATTTTGCACTGAAAAAAAAANCTTTCTCCTTTTCACTGGTCCAATAGAAAATAATTAATTAATTATAAAACATTAATATTTTGCACTGAAAAAAAAAGTGAGTAGTAAAAATTTTTGAATTTGAAATAGTGGCCTATTTTTACAGAAAAATTTATCATATAAAANAAAAAAAAAGTGAGTAGTAAAAATTTTTGAATTTGAAATAGTGGCCTATTTTTACAGAAAAATTTATCATATAAAAGTGCTTTTGGGAAGCAACACACAAAGGGAGAAAATAAATCCTGTAAACTACTATTTAACAAAGTAACCATAAAGTTACATTAAGCAATAAACATTTACTATTATTTAAATAGCTCAAACACTGTTGTAATTGATTTTGCATGTTATAATTTATTCGGAACGAATACGACAAATAGCAATTAATCACTTGTAACTCCTTGTGACTTAACAAAAATTTATGCTCTAAAAAATTTATATAATNTACGACAAATAGCAATTAATCACTTGTAACTCCTTGTGACTTAACAAAAATTTATGCTCTAAAAAATTTATATAATTATATAATATAAATTTATTCTATATATAAAATATCAAATGCATAATATTCTGTTCTTTTCGGTAGATAATTGTTACAGAAAAACAAAAAAATGCAAAATTATGACAATACAAATTTTACAATATAATAGAAAGAAAAAAACAGAAAATGTGTATGAAAATAAATACTCACATTTAATCATAGTTATCATTAGGGGCATGATTTTGTGGAAGTTATTCAAGGCAAATTTTGTTTTTAAAAATAACAGATTTCTGTTTTTTTGGTATTTATCATATTAGACTCTTAAATTCCAACTTTATTACCAAAGTTATGTGTTATTAGACCCAAATTTTTACTTTATTTTGACGTACATTTTATTAATAATAAATTTTAGATTAGTTTACAATAATTTATCTTTGTATGCATATTTGCATAAAAAATTTATAAGGTTAATGCAGCTGCATAAATGAGAGTAACATTTTATTTTTTATTTGAACCAACATAGCACAGATCATTACCACGCATTAAAACAATGTGGAATTTTTGTCGCAATCAAATGGTTTGAATATGGTTTTTATAGAGTTATATCCTGGAAATAAAACTATTTAATTATATTTGGTTTTTATATGTTTTTTCTCATAAAATTATTTTTTTATCTTATTTATAAGTTATCTGATACTGTTATTCACACAGTCTAAATGGCAACATAATTTTTTTTTTTTTTTTATTTGAAAAAATTATTGTTACCACCACTTGATATATACATTTTTGGATACACATTGTTGGCCNTTTTTTTTTTTTTTATTTGAAAAAATTATTGTTACCACCACTTGATATATACATTTTTGGATACACATTGTTGGCCTCGATTTAACAATTGAAATAGTGTATTTTGGCTACATTTAGTTTTATTTCATGTTTGAACTTAAATTTTGGTGTTACGCAGTATATTAACATGCATTTTGGTGTTGTTTCGGTTTTCACTATTTCCCATACAGTCTTCGCTCTACTTACCATACTTCACTGGACTGTTTTTTTTTTNGTGTTGTTTCGGTTTTCACTATTTCCCATACAGTCTTCGCTCTACTTACCATACTTCACTGGACTGTTTTTTTTTTTTTTCAACTAACTCTGCAAGTCACACTTACTCTCGTCAATTTATGGTTCATCTTGCTGACTCGTGATGCGTATTGGCGTTTATTTATACACGACTTCGTCTCTTCACATGTCATCAAGTCACCCCAAGCAGGGTTTTAACCCTAAACGACTTGCTACCAGAGCCTACCAGCACGCCCCTAGACATGTCAGCCTAGTTCATTTCACCTTTGTCAGACGTCTTGCCAACTCTCCACGTGTGATAGAAGGCAGACAAGCGACCCAGCTTAGTGCATAAGCTCACGCCGCCGATGCAACCTCGCATGACAGAGATGCCTGCTTTCGCTACGGACCGAGAGATAGCACCAGAGAGCGCAGCTTCGCCCATGGGAGGAGTTCACCCCTGCTACCCTCGCACCACAGATNGCAAACCCATAGTACGAATGACAGTTAATCACACAGCAGACTTTGTGCCTTGTCATCAAGCTACGCACCCTAACTTATATACCGGCTGGGGTCCGGCGAGCATCTGACATCACGCATCAAGAGTTTTTGTGACGCCCAACGTGGGGCCACAGCGCTTAATTAACTAGTGTAATTAAGCAGAACTAGGCCAGCATGACCCCGAGAACCAGTTAATCTAGCCGGGAGTCAAATCAAAACCAGTTAGACTTCGGTGAGTCTGAAAACACTCCGTGGCACACAATTGTAACTAGCCGAGATGTCGTACAGAAGCTAGCATAGCCAACCAGGGAGACGCAACAAACACCATGGCTGAGGTCANTGTAACTAGCCGAGATGTCGTACAGAAGCTA
The DNA here is from genome assembly GCA_002778355.1 of Clitarchus hookeri. Lineage (NCBI taxonomy): Eukaryota > Metazoa > Arthropoda > Insecta > Phasmatodea > Phasmatidae > Clitarchus > Clitarchus hookeri. The sequence goes on along the minus strand of NQII01006204.1, from coordinate 10,895 downwards.
GCATAGCCAACCAGGGAGACGCAACAAACACCATGGCTGAGGTCAACACGAAAGGTGCCATATAGCCACTTGCCTTGGCACGGGGCTGAATATTATCATATGCGTACACTGCCAACACAGCTTCTGTTACCTCTGTTTGGGATGGACAAACGAACCCATTTACACAAACAGGCTAGAGTTCAGATGTAAAGAGTGCTGAACCCGCCCGACTGCATATTGCAGTTGGCTTATTTGCGCCAGGCAAGGAATTAATACTGTACGATGCNTGAGTGCTGAACCCGCCCGACTGCATATTGCAGTTGGCTTATTTGCGCCAGGCAAGGAATTAATACTGTACGATGCATTGTCTGTCCACAAACTTATCACATAAGCATAGGCTGGCCAGATGAGCGAATCACGAGACTGGGCGGAGGAATACCGACCTGAAAATCCTGGTATTTGCCTTTGCGTAACGACAACCCGAGGTAGCGACGGGCCTCAAATTCCGGAATTTGCTGGAAGACCACCCGAAGACTCGATAACGTTTACCCTAGACAGGAAAAGGAACTGCGTGATAACAAGGTTCCAATTAAGCAATGGGTTGGGAAGACCCAGAAACAATTAAGGGGAACAGCCCTCGAATGGTGGAATAAATACTGTTAATTTATCACTGTGGGGGCAGCTGTGTTCACACCTTGCCATTCAGTTTTCAGGCGAAGAGGTAATAGTCCACTTAACCACCGAATTTCATAGCCGAACCCAGGTCACTGAGGAAGAGGTTAAGATTTTCGTCAGGTGAAAAGTGCAGATGTATAAAAGAATTTTCCCCAAGGGAAATGAGGAAAACTGCGTGCGCCACATTACACGCATGCTACTTTGATAGCTACCGGATTTGTTTGTGAATACAAATACGTGTGGCCATTGATTTTACCATGAACTGTTTCAATTTGAAGTCTAGTTGAAACACATGTTAAAGGATTTTAATACAGTGTGCGATGAAAGCTGTATGTAACTACGTATGAACTGTGATTACAATGTGGTATGTACTGTCTCTCTTGCCGGCCATGTTTTTATAAGGTCTTTATAGGTTGTTGTCGACTGTGCAAAGTTTAAAACTAAACATGAGTNTCTCTTGCCGGCCATGTTTTTATAAGGTCTTTATAGGTTGTTGTCGACTGTGCAAAGTTTAAAACTAAACATGAGTGGAAAAAAGCAGTATTACTACCAGACATTCCAAGAATCATACAGTGTAGAGTTTCCATGTATTATAAAATTAGACAAGGGCAATAGGTTTCACTTTTGTATTACATGCCGATGCAACATAAACATTGCACATGATGGGAAAACAGACAGAAGTGTACACGTTAAAATCGGGAAGCATGTCGCCAACATAAAGTGCCAGGAAGAAAATCAGAAGATTTCTAAGTTTTTTGCAAAACCTGGAAATGCAGATTTGGACCTTACGCTAGCAGAATGCTTGTTTACTTCTGTTTTGATAGAGCACAACATTCCCGTAACTGCCGCAGATCATTCCGGTTTGCTACTAAAAAAAAATGTTTCCGTACTCGGAAAAAGTATGGATGTGGTCGTACAAAAACCTCAGCAATTGTAAAGGAAATGGCTTCTGATGCAAAATCTAGTGTAGTACAATGTTCGCAGAATGCAAATTTTTCTGTTTCAACTGATGGAATCATTGACAACAATTCGAAGTTGTGTCCCATTGTAGTAACGTTTTACGATGATACACAGGAGAACATTATGAAATCTGTTCTTTCTACCCCTGCCCTGGAAGGAGATTCTACTGGACAAAATATAGGTAATTTAGTGCTTGCACAGCTTCAATGCAATAACATTCCTGTTGAACACTGCGTGGCTTTTGTGCAGATAATGCAGTTGTAATGGTTGGCCATAAAAATGGTGTTGCAGCAGTGTTGTAAGAGAAACACCCCGGGCTTATTGTGATTGGTTGCATTTGTCACCTGATAAATTTATCTACAGGAAAGGCTGTATCTGCTTTGCCAGTAAAAGTTGATGACATTCTTGTGGAAATTTTTTATTTTTTGAAAAAAGTTCAAAGAGAAAAGAAAGGTTACAAAAATTTGAAGAGCTCCGTGATACAGAAGNTCTCTTGCCGGCCATGTTTTTATAAGGTCTTTATAGGTTGTTGTCGACTGTGCAAAGTTTAAAACTAAACATGAGTAGAAAAAAGCAGTGTTACTACCAGACATTCCGGGAATCATACAGTGTAGAGTTTCCATGTATTATAAAATTAGACAAGGGCAATAGGTTTCACTTTTGTATTACATGCCGATGCAACATAAACATTGCACATGATGGGAAAACAGACAGAAGTGTACACGTTAAAATCAGGAAGCATGTTGCCAACATAAAGTGCGAGGAAGAAAATCAGAAGATTTCTAAGTTTTTTGCAAAACCTGGAAATGCCGATTTGGACGTTACACGAGCAGAATGCTTGTTTACTTCTTTTTTGGTAGAGCACAACATTCCCGTAACTGCCGCAGATCATTCCGGTTTGCTACTAAAAAAAATGTTTCCGTACTCGGAAAAAGTATGGATGTGGTCGTACAAAAACCTCAGCAATTGTAAAGGAAATGGCTTCTGATGCAAAATCTAGTGTAGTACAATGTTCGCAGAATGCAAATTTTTCTGTTTCAACTGATGGAATCATTGACAACAATTCGAAGTTGTTTCCCATTGTAGTAACGTTTTACGATGATACACAGGAGAACATTATGAAATCTGTTCTTTCTACTCCTGCCCTGGAAGGAGATTCTACTGGACAAAATATAGGTAATTTAGTGCTTGCACAGCTTCAATGCAATAACATTCCTGTTGAACACTGCGTGGCTTTTGTGCAGATAATGCAGCTGTAATGGTTGGCCATAAAAATGGTGTTGCAGCAGTGTTGAAAGATAAACACCCTGGCTTATTGTGATTGGTTGCATTTGTCACCCGATAAATTTATCTACAGGAAAGGCTGTATCTGCCTTGCCAGTAAAAGTTGATGGCATTCTTGTGGACATTTTTTATTTTTTGAAAAAAGTTCAAAGAGAAAAGAAAGGTTACAAAAATTTGAAGAGCTCCATGATACAGAAGCGAAGAAAATACTCAGCATGTCTGTTCAAGATGTCTTTCTCTTGAAAGAAGTTTGTTGAGGGTTTTTGAACATTGGGAACAATTGCTTAGTTTCTTTAAGGGAGAGGTTGTAAATGAGAAACCTTCATCTTCGATCTCACCTCTTACAAAATTCCCAAACTACAATCATCATCCTGTTTAACCTCTGATGGGATATGTCAGAAAATCATAAATGAGAAAAGGAAGAATTTGGGTTCTGCTACTGATTACAGCAAAAAGAGAGAATTGCTTTGACATCAGCAAACACTTTTGTAAATTGGGAAGAAAAACTATTTATGTTCCTTTCTTCTGACCTAAATGAAGCATTTTGTGCATTTATTCTGGGTGTCCTCCCAACATTAGAAAAACTGAATGTAATTCTTTAGTCAACATCTCCACACATTCATATTTTGAGAAAACTGTTTCTTGATTTTCTAAAAGCAGTGCTGTAAAATTTTGTGAAAGCAAAAACTGTGAAAAATTGCTCATTATTTGAAGTGAACTATCACTCTATCCAGAATCAGAAAGACGACACCTATTTAGTAATAGGAAGTAAAGTAAAGATTCAAACATTTTAAAAACACATGAATAAAAGGAAAAAGTAGTTTTCTTGGCATCTGTCAGGAATTATTTTGTTACAGCATGTGATTGCATTGTTCACAAATTCCCCATAAAAAATGAAGTCTTGAAAAATGTAGCTGTGGCAAGAGTGAATAATCTCGACAGTGCCAACTTTTCTTCTGTTCGCTACTTTGTGGATTTGTTTCCTTTGATTTTGCCTGTACAAGAAGGTGAAACTAGGAATGCAGCTATGGACGAAACTGAAAAACAATTTTCAACTCTTCAGATAAACAACATTTCAGCCCTTAGTGCTACAGGAGATAGTGATGTTAAGTGGGCCAAGTTATCCAGGATTCGTGGTGTTGATGGCATTTAAAAATACAATAAAATATGTAGAATAATGTTGTCCATCGTGTCCATTCCACACAGCAACGCAGAATGCGAGCGTGTTTTCAGTTTGGTGAAAAAAAATGGGACCCAGTTCAGATCCTCCATGTCTAATGACACTATAGAATCAATTTCGGTTTTGAATGCAGGAAATCAGGTTTATGTTATAAATAAAATTTNTCCATGTCTAATGACACTATAGAATCAATTTCGGTTTTGAATGCAGGAAATCAGGTTTATGTTATAAATAAAATTTCAGTGCAGAATTCCTAAAGAATTCAGAGAAAGCCACAACTGCTTCTTTAAAACCACAGTGTTCCATTTCAACATAAACATCAGAATACAACACAACATAGCAAAAATGGATAGTAGTGGTATGACTCCATAGNAGAAAGCCACAGTTGCTTCTTTAAAACCATAGTGTTCCATTTCAACATAAACATCAGAATACAACACAACATAGCAAAAATGGATAGTAGTGGTATGACTCCATAGTGCTGTAACTTAAGTAGGAAGATAGTTTTAGTTTATTATTTTAGTGCAGATTTAACCAATTAATCTAACAACGCAATGTGCAGATGTCTTATAGTAAGTTATGGGCTCTAGTTACATCTTTAAAATTGCTGTACTCTGATGCTTCGTCTCACATTCCACTGAAAGTGGAACGGTAATAAAATATTAACATATTATGTTTTTTAGTAATATTATTAGTGTAGTAAAGCGTAATGGGCCTTTTTCATGTTAAGCGGTAGTATGTATGGTAAGCCTGCATTGTTTNATGGTAATAAAATATTAACATATTATGTTTTTTAGTAATATTATTAGTGTAGTAAAGCGTAATGGGCCTTTTTCATGTCAAGCGGTAGTATGTATGGTAAGCCTGCATTGTTTAGTGTAATTTTTATTCAAAAATTTAATGATTTTATTGTGTTTACAAAATCTTCCTAATTATGATTTCCTAAAGTTGGCAGGTATGCAAATTGTAAAACAGCAAACAGTTGAGGAGCTAGTGGTAAGGGCACGTGAAACAGAAATAAATTACAAGGCACAAGCCTTGCTNAATTTTAAAACAGCAAACAGTTGAGGAGCTAGTGGTAAGGGCACGTGAAACAGAAATAAATTACAAGGCACAAGCCTTGCTAGACAAGAGACACCAGGAGACTGATAAGCAGCTTGCGCGAAAGGGGAACCCTCCCCCTCCTCTTATCTTAACGCTCCCTAAGAGCTGGTTCTGTCCGGAATGGCACTTTAACCAATATTGCCCAGTCAAGCAGGCAAAGACAGGGCGGGCGGGAGAAGAGGGAACAACAAGGGCCCCTGACCGCCTGCAAACACAAACAGAGGTTAAAGAACCCAACCGGGCAGGAAACTCCACAGCCGGGGTGCGAAGCGGGCCATCACCACCGGGAACCACGGGCCCGTCTTCCTCCAAGACTAGCTGAAGAAAGCTGCCCACCCGAAGCCCTGCACAGAGAGGTGGAAATAAATGGACATAGCACTCTCACACTACTAGATTCCGCTGCTACGGGGAACTTTATAAGAAGTCACTCACTCACTCCTGCACAACAAATTTTACTTCACCCACAAAACCGGTATGTGCACATGGCACAACACGACCAAACCCTTAAGGTTGACGGCCGGGCTATCTGGTATTAGGGGTATACTGCCAAGACCACTCAACCAAATTCGTAGTCTCGCAGAATATTACTCAGGCGGTAATATTAGGTCAGCCATGTCTACGTCAACAACAGTGCATCATGGGTCATGGCCAACAACGGATCTTTATTGGCCATAAAAACAGGGTGACTGTCAACTGGGAACACGGTCCGGATGTGGCAATCNACCGGAGGACGTCAGGTTGGCAGCCCTGGTCCGGACCACGAGGGCACATGCCGCCCAAGACCATTACATATCCCACAAGTACCTGCAACCCAGCACCGGAGTGAGAAGCTTCCAAATGGACACGGCTGTGCTTCTCCGCAGCCACCCACTTAGTAAGGCCAAAGGTCAATTCAGCGTGGGCCTCACTGACATGTGGGAAGGGCCCTACACGATTGTGGGATGCCAAGACAATATGTACTGGATAGAGGACGCCAGGGGACGAATCTGCAAAGTAACCCAAGGGCAGAAGCGCCCTTGCCCTGCAGGAACCCACCCCAACAACGGATGCCCACCGAGATCAAGCCACCCAATTTCCGAGAGCCAGAACTCCAATTGGACACAGACAAGAGAAGTGTACAACCCACTCTGACACGGCTCGAACGACTAGCACCTCAAGGAGCAGTGTCCATTCGGACATTACCCTCGACTCCAATGGACTT
>NQII01006203.1:17002-114210 GCA_002778355.1 Clitarchus hookeri | reverse complement strand
ATAATCTCCAGCAGAAAAATTAACACTTTGGCCTTTTTAATCCAGAAAGCTGCTGCTTCCGAAGTAGTATGAAATCAATTTTATAGTTTCACTCACAGTGGAATCAGTTTACAAATGATTTATTCTGACCCAAACTCGCACAGAATTTTGATAACAAACAACAATAAATACAGTTGTACCGAAAAACCGTATCCACAGTTAATTTTCAGTTGTCCTGGCAAAACTACTGTATAAATTAATGGTAAAGCTACCTGCTTGTATCGTTTATCGGATGTTGCATGATCAAAGTATATTTCGGCCCCGTCGCCTAAGATTTTCCACAACAATCGTTTTTAAGCTGATTGTTTAAGCAAACGTCTAGCAACGTGTTGCCTGTCTTCCCAACACGTCTGCCTCTGGCGGTGTGGTGCGAGTGTGGCTTGCTACCTCCTCTTACATGCTTCACCAGAGGGGAAGTGGTTACCTAGCAACCAGCGTGGCGACCTAGCGTCCTCTCTCTCTCTCTCTCAGCCACGCTCCTCCCTTCCTCACCTTACACACGTTCTGGAGGGGTAGTAGTTGTCTAGTAAAAGAAAAAGCACGTCCTCTCTCTCTCTCAGCCATGCGCGCTTGCTTTCACACGCCGGCCGCAGAACAAATAAAAAAAGTGCTACTGGCGAACGTAGAAATTTTATCATGATTATCCGTCGCTCAAAATAGTTGCACCTATCATCACTTGTATTTCAAAGGTAATGGTTTTGCCTGAAAATGTTATGCAATACATTTTAACAAGCAAAACATTGTGGCCCAGGAAATTAGCAGCGCCAGACTTCAAGTTCTATTTTCAAGAATTCAATCTCTGCGAGACTTACAACTTGATGAGGGTGTACATGCGTACATAGAGCTCATAGAGAAATTGAAGAGACACATCAATATAAATGTCTTGGAAGCACTTAAATCCATGGCAGATGACCACAAGGCCTTTGTGGTGGGGCCCTAACAGCTTTTTGGATGCCAGTGTCAAATGTGGACTGTGAGCAATTCTTCTCACAATTTTCTTGTCTTCATACAAACAGGAGCACAAATCTGAGTCTGACCAACCTTGAACTTCTCTCTTCCTGTGCATATGAAGGAAAATTATGACATTTCTTGAAATCATAATTTTCTTGTTAGAAAATTATTTCAAAAAATCTCTAGGAACACTTTTTAAAAATATTTTTTTTTAGTTATCCCTGCAAGTAAGATGTGTACACATTAGCATGCTTAGTATTATATTTTATACTCTTTATTGCAGAGTTTTACTACAAAACAATTCTAACATCTAAAACCTGTAGAAATGTCTAGTGAGTTTCTTAAGTTAGCTTTTTATGAGATTTTTAAAAGTACAAAATATGTTTGTGTACTTAGTTTTGTTGTAATTTTTTGAATTTCAATGCCCCGCTTTTCTGTCTAAAATGCGTATTATTGACACTAAACAAATCTGCATTTTACTCAAGAATTTTTGCCTTCCTTACTAAAGAATTTTAGGACACGCTACTCAAGAAATTCTCTGGTCTCTACTTTGCATTACAATGGATAACTACCTTGTGCAAGTATGGCCATACAACAGGGGCAGACATCCTGCTAGTGTTGTGGAGAGTCACACCGGCATTTCTTCTGCGCTGTGCGACAAGGTGATGCTCAGGCTGCATCCACGAGGAGTTATGTTTGTGCCACAGGATCCCCCCAGTCTCTACCAGATGCGACCTTAAGTCATTCCCTATGGTGTTCCACACCATGCCTCCCAGTAACGGCACCACTCTCTCTGCTCTGGTGTTAACAGCAGCTTATGTATGGGATGGTGAACCTACAGTCCAGCCCTCGAGCAGACCCGTAGGGCCGGAATGCAGAACCTTACAAACCGTCGAGTGCTGGTTATGCTGTCTAACGCATTCATGTGGCATACTCTATGTTCAGTGACCTTCCTTCATTGTGCCAACTGACTGGCTGATGCTCTGAATGTGCTAATGCACTCTGGTAGCTGTCCTAGATCTTACAGAAGTGCTCCACTTTTTTCATCAGTGTAAAATTAAACAAGATTTTTATGACAGGTAATTATTTTCGTGGTTGCCGTCAACATTACCGACCCTGATTAGTATCTATATACAGTAATAAGTAATGTATTTTCCAGGAGAGTTGAACGAGCTGTGACGTAGGACAGGACAAGGCAGGCGTGGGGTGCGACATACCAGGGTGNTAGCAGCGCCAGACTTCAAGTTCTATTTTCAAGAATTCAATCTCTGCGAAACTTACAACTTGATGAGGGTGTACATGCGTACATAGAGAAATTGAAGAGACACACTAATATAAATGTCTTGGAAGCACTTAAATCCATGGAAGATGACCACAAGGCCTTTGTGGTGGGAGCCCTAACAGCTATTTGGATGCCAGTGTCAAATGTGGACTGTGAGCAATTCGTCTCACAATTTTCTTGTCTTCATACAAACAGGAGCACAAATCTGAGTCTTACCAATCTTGAACTTCTCTCTTCATGTGCATATGAAGGAAAATTATGACATTTCTTGAAATCATAATTTTCTTGTTAGAAAATTATTTCAAAAAATCTCTAGGAACACTTTTTAAAAATATTTTTTTTTAGTTATCCCTGCAAGTAAGATGTGTACACATTAGCATACTGAGCATTATATTTTATACTCTTTATTGCAGGGTTTTACTACAAAACAATTCTAACATCTAAAACCTGTAGAAATGTCTAGTGAGTTTCTTAAGTTAGCTTTTTATGAGATTTTTAAAAGTACAAAATATGTTTGTGTACTTAGTTTTATTGTAATTTTTTGAGTTTCAATGCCCCGCTTTTCTGTCTAAAATGCGTATTATTGACACTAAACAAATCTGCATTTTACTCAAGAATTTTTGCCTTTCTTACTAAAGAATTTTAGGACACGTTACTCAAGAAATTCTCTGGTCTCTACTTTGCATTACAATGGATAACTACCTTGTGCAAGTATGGCCATACAACAGGGGCAGACATCCTGCTAGTGTTGTGGAGAGTCACACCAGCATTTCTTCTGCGCTGTGCGACAAGGTGATGCTCAGGCTGCATCCACGAGGAGTTATGTTTGTGCCACAGGACCCCCACCCCCCACCCACTACCAGATGTGACCTTAAGTCATTCCCTATGGCGTTCCACACCATGCCTTCCCAGTAACGGCACCACTCTCTCTGCTCTGGTGTTAACAGCAGCTTATGTGTGGGATGGTGAACCTACAGTCCAGCCCTCGAGCAGACCCGTAGGGCTGAAATGCAGAACCTTACAAACCGTCGAGTGCTGGTGATGCTGTCTAACGCATTCATGTGGCATCTCTATGACTGATGCTATGCATGTGCTAATGCACTCTGGTAGCTGTCCTAGATCTTACAGAAGTGCAAAATTAAACAAGATTTTTATGACAGGTAATTATTTTCGTGGTTGCCGCCAACATTACCGACCCTGATTAGTATCTACATACAGTAATAAGTAATTTATTTTCCAGGAGAGTTGAACGAGCTGTGACGTAGGACAGGACAAGGCAGGCGTGGGGTGCGACATACCAGGGTGACGGTACAGCCGCCGAAACCGGCGCCCGTCATGCGGGAGCCCAGCACACCGTCCACCTGCAGCGCTGCTGCCACCAGCTGGTCCAGCTCCTTGCACGACACCTCGTAGTCGTCCCTGTGATCAGTACCACCACCACACCCCTTCAGTGCCTCTCCCCTCCCGCATGCATCACCTTGCAACACACGCATTCACAACTACGTCTAGCACTACACCACACGTGCACTCACCCACTACAGCCTTGCTCAGAAGTTAAAGAAACACCTGTGGTAATCTACTTTGCATTCATAATTCAAGTTCTTTATGGATGGAACAGAGAGGAAAGAGCGAGCGAGACAGAGGGTGCAAGGAATGTGTGCGTGTGAGAGAGAGACAGAAAGAGAGAGACAGAATACCCACCCAGACATCACCTGGCTACGTCAACAATCAGTTCAACTCTGTTTTCTGTTGTTATGGGTCTAACCTACTTTTCACACACACACACACACATGCATGCACACATACAACAATCAGGCTGTAACTAAATTATTATAGGAGTATTTTTAGAATGAAAGAGAAGGGAAAGTTGCTGCATTCAGTGTTTGTGGCCATAAGAGTGTAGTGGAGAGATTTGGGAGGTTCTTAACATCGAGGTCTTGAGAGCTAATGATGGTGAAGTTAGATGAGTGTGGAGCAAAAACCGGAATGCAAGGGCAAGGGAAATGGGAGTGCCCCAAGCCCAAGTAAACCCACCAACAAGTGGCATTGTCCAGCATGATTCCCACGTGCGAAAATCTGGGAGCGACGCTGCCGAGAATCAAACCCGATTCACCTAGGTGGGAGGCGAGTAGTCTGACCACTACACCTCCGTGGTCTCTGTGGCCACAAGAAATGCATGGAGTTGCTCAGTATTAGGACAAAGAGAGAAGACATGAAAAATTACTGGTCAAATGTTGCATAATAAATGTACAATTGTGACAGGACAAAAGTAAGAATTTTTCTCAAAAACAATTCTGGTTGCACAAACTATCACATTTTAAGGTAGGTGGCCTGGCTACTGGCCTTCAGTCTAGTGGCTTGGCGAGCAGGAAGTCGCTGGCGGACCCAAGTGTCATGTAGAGCGGGTCTCCCCGGGGGTTGGCCTATCGTTTCCAGCAGGTGACCTGGCGAGCGAGACGTCGCTGCCGGACCCAGGCACTTACTAGAGAGGCGATAGTCCAAGTGACAACTGCTCTGGTAGGCCCCGGAAGACTAGCTTCCTCAGCTGCACTTCAAGACAGTTCCCAAAAGGTGAGGTTGGGGATGGGGTTTCGGCTCGTCGCTATCCCTGTAAGAGTCTTACTAGGAGAGGTGACGAAACAGGAAATAGCAAGGGCAAGGTGTAGAAAGAATAGAGTGCTGGAAGAGACAACTCAACCAAGTCAGATTTGTGCCTGTTTTANATAGCAAGGGCAAGGTGTAGAAAGAATAGAGTGCTGGAAGAGACAACTCAACCAAGTCAGATTTGTGCCTGTTTTATTGATTGCTCAGTTAAACATACATAAGCCAGCTTGTGCCCAGACTAGGGCCTGAAGGGCCGATCCTAGCTTGCCAACCGGTAATTGACCTAGTCTTGGAGACGAGGGGGTGAGGGCGATCCCAAGTCAGCGGTACTCGTACTCGAGTCAACTGCGGGTGAGCTACAAGGGAACTGGAAGCGCGGTAGGCTTCGGTGTGCTGGCAGGTAGCAAGATGGCATCATGCAGAGCAGTGCTGCGAATAGCAGCGACGACTTGAAGAAGTCGGTTGACTCTCTGGCAGAGTGACATTCTGCGAAGGTAGACGCAGTGTCTGATGATTTGTAACGTTGCGGTTTTCCAGGTGTTATATTACTTTTTGTTTTACGGTTTTGCAGGTATTCTATTTATCTATGGCTGAAAATATTTGGTTGTGTTGACAATTACAATTAATGTAATATAATTTACAAATTAAGCTTTATTATCTGATTTAAACAAAGTGCAGTGTAATAATTCTTTGTTATATTACTATAGTTTGTTGACATAGAGATCATTTGTAGGTTATATTTCATTTGTTATTAGAGGGTATAACGTATTGTCCATTTATTGCCTAGAGACTAGTAGGCATTGCATGTTGTAAATCACATGAACGAAAGAAAAGTATCCTGGTTGGCTCTCGTCTCGCCATTGCTGTTTGGAGAAGAAATGTGGCATGGTCAAACGACAGCCAATCAGAGAGCAGGTAACAACAGACATTAGGATGAAGTTCTAAGTTGAATGTTTTTCTTTAACAGAATTAATACCACCACCATAAAAAATGGACGTATGCNAATTAGGATGAAGTTCTAAGTTGAATGTTTTTCTTTAACAGAATTAATACCACCACCATAAAAAATGGACGTATGCGTGATAAAGAGAGATTATAATTTTTAAAATTGTAATAAGTAAAAGCTTTAAATTATATAATTGTGGCAAGATGTTTTGAATTTAATAACGGATAATTGAAAACTAGTGATTTCAATATAATTTGTTCTAAGAAGATGAAGTAATAATTGGTATAATATGTTTGAGAAGACGTACGAGGAAATAAAAAAAACTGTGAATAGCATTACAGATTTCTAATTTCACTGGAAGGTAACAACTGCATACTGATTTTAACTAAATTGTTGCAGGCTCTCGGGCAGAGTAATGGCGTGCTATTGAACTGGCGCGAGACAGCCAGGTAAAGAATTATACTTATTGGTAGAAACTAGTCTCAAACTTTTTTTCTTGGCAAACCATGACAATGGGGAGGAAGTTATGAGGGGCAGGCAAGTTTGCTTAGGTACACATTTACATTTGGTGCAAACTCGAATTCAACTCAAAAATTTTATACTGAACTCAATTTGAGTTTCATACAACTTGACTCAACTCAATTTGAAGCTGTAAAAACCAAACTTGCCCATCACTACAAACATTCATTCTCACTGTGAGTTTCAACCAACCAGCTATTGTATAACTGACAAGCAAGCGCACGTTCCACATGCCTGTTTGCGTACTGATGGTCGGTGCGCGTGGCGCTCACCTGAGGGACTCGTGGCTTGCCACCATCAGNCGGTGCGCGTGGCGCTCACCTGAGGGACTCGTGGCTCGCCACCATCAGACGGCCGAACTGCTGGTAGTCACCCTTCCTGAGCGCCTCTGCCCCGCGCTGGCAGCGCTCTATCTCCGTGACTACGTGTCTGGCCCTGTTCACTGTCGTCGCGTCCACGCCCTTCTCGCTCAGCTCTGCTAAAAACAAAAACTGCGTGCTGCACCGCCGCATTCCACACAAACGTACATTACTTGAACAAGATCCCTGGACAAAATCATTAAATACAAAAAAATAAAAGAAATCAATAATATAATTAAAAATGAGAAGAACACAAGTACTAGTAGTTGAAGGTTGGTAGTCTACACTGCAAGTGTGCCAACATCAGCTGCCTGAAGATGCTGACTCACCCAGCCAAACACCACAATCATGCAAAAAAATGTGGCTTATTGGGTTTTAAAATTTTTTGGAAAAATTAAAAAGAAACCAAGAAAAAAAACAAAAGCCCCGCTTTTGAAAAAATGGAAAAATTGACTATTTAACTTTAATTTATCAAATGTTATTTGTTATTCATGCTAGTTATTTTGTTGTTAATAATGTATGTGTCTTCCTGTCTTAGTATTTATATTCAGACAAATGTTTAATGTTTAGATTTGTAGTTTTGCATTTTTATGTTGGCACCACTTCTTTATGAGACAACACTGCTACCAGAGACATTGTTTGTCGTAAAGCAGCAAGATCCTCTACTGTTTGTTCAGGGAATGACAACTAGTACGTATAATACAGATTTCAGTATTTTTAATATTTGTGTAGGCCTACATTATGTATGCATGGAGATAAGTATTTTAACTTGAATACATGTTTACTAGTTCATCACTCTTTACACTAACATTACAGACTACAACGTATTGCTAATTCTTAGTCAGTTAACACAATAAACATATTAAAAATACAAATACCTAACCTAACCTTAAAGTACTGGTATATGCATGTGTTTATGTTAAATAATGATATGTTATTCCTTGTTCATATTTACTTCAGAGTTCAGACTATTTCTAAAACAGCATCTTTTAAGCATTTTAGGTAGCTTTGTGCTACTCACTTACACGTTAGAATATACACAGGCTTTGATCATCCTTGAACATCTGCTACTAACAGTAAATGAGTGAAAGTAATTTAACTTGAATAATGTGTATATAGCGACTAAATAAAGGCTTGCTAGACAATATTAATAGTTTTTTTTTTTGTAAATTTGTGATTAATTGATTGAAACATGAGTGCTATTTTATCTCTAACAATAATATTTCTTACAGATGGTCCGGAAGCGGTCAGAAATCTGGAAACATTTCATAATGCTACCAGGAGGATGAAACCATTGCCATTTGTATTTGCTGCAAAATAGAATGGAGATTCGCCAATGCCATCAGCACGACAAAACACATTGTGACTACTTGCAGTATATGTCGCTTGGAAATCAAGCGATGTTTTACCGATGGCAAAGACGGTGACGAAGCACGTTATGTGCGTTCACATCTCCCTCAGTTGAGGAATATTTGGAAATTTCAACTTTTCTTACTTATGTTTCCGCAATGCATGAAAGCATGTTTTTGAAACTATCTCTTTATCATTGTCCAAAATTTAATTGTTGAAGTTGCAAATCGATTAATACAAAAACATTGTAAAAACCTGTTTTGAGTAAAAATTCTTTCACATTGCATTTGAAAAGAACCATTTCATGTGAATGGCTTAGCCTGGTCTTTTCGTTTTAAAATTTTATATTAGTAAATTTACGTTCCTGAAGGGACTGAAAAATTTGAGCTTATTAACCAGGTAAATTCCTGAAAGGGTCAAATTACCTACTTGTTTATAGATCAGGTGAACATTATGTAGGCTTATTAAAGCATGAAATCTTAAGTGCGTACTTCTTAAGAGGGTTTTACTGTAGTTAGTAAATTTTTAACCAGGTCACAAAATTAATAGCAATAGCACCTTTAACTGTTTCAAGAAAGTATTCCCAAGATAATATTTCAAAAGAACTTTTCACATGTCCATAGTTTTTATCTGTAACAGTAACACTGTTACAATAAATTCATACCTTCTTTGTTCCAGACTACCAACACGAGTGAATGCCAGATAGAATGTACAAATAAAACTGTATTGGTAAACAGATGCACTTCTACTTGTTCAAGACCGACCTGCGAAGGGGCTTCTGCTTCAGGCGAGATAAGTTCCTTCCATTCTTTTTTAAACTCAAATTGTAATGCCCACACGCATGGCACAGGAAGTAACTTCCTACGGTTGAGGTCTACAAGCGTGGGAGCGCTAGGGGCGACAGAGATGCGCATCAACTCTCGTCGCCTCTACGTGCAAAGCACTGAACAGGTCTGTAGTCCTGCTGTTGATAATGCGCCTCTATGAGACTTTCAGCGGAGACAGTACCATTTTATGACGTAATAATAAAAAAAGGTTTCATGCACGTTCCTATTCTTTTTTTAATGTTTTNGCGGAGACAGTACCATTTTATGACGTAATAATAAAAAAAGGTTTCATGCACGTTCCTATTCTTTTTTTAATGTTTTATACCAGAATGTTTATACTTAAAAATTACAGTAAAAATACCCGTTTGAGCCATTTTCATTGCCTTAGAGGGAAATAGAGGAAATGAAAAACATATACAGAACTGTAATGTTTCTTAAATGCCATTCGTAAGCAAACCTCACTCAGACACACATTGGACGGTTTTTTAATAAAACGTTTTCTGCTGGAGCTTTGCCTACCCAGGCAGTCACCTTAAGCCGCAATCCCACTAAGCCGCCTCTGGTAAATCAGGAATTTACTGTAGAAACAAATATATATATATATATATATATAAATANGCGGAGACAGTACCATTTTATGACGTAATAATAAAAAAAGGTTTCATGCACGTTCCTATTCTTTTTTTAATGTTTTGTACCAGAATGTTTATACTTAAAAATTACCGTAAAAATACCCGTTTGAGCCATTTTCATTGCCTTAGAGGGAAATAGAGGAAATGAAAAACATATACAGAAGTGTAATGTTTCTTAAATGCCATTCGTAAGCAAACCTCACTCAGACACACATTGGACGGTTTTTTAATAAAACGTTTTCTGCTGGAGCTCTGCCTACCCAGGCAGTCACCTTAAGCCGCAATCCCACTAAGCCGCCTCTGGTAAATCAGGAGTTTACTGTAGAAACAAATATATATATACACATAAACGCACGCGCACACGTACACATGCACGCGTGCATGTTATTTGTGGAGAGCGGTTTGTTGTGTGATGAGTAAAATTATTTTTATTTTTGTTATGTGACTGAAATGAAATGTTTACTGGTAGCTATTTGACTACTACAAAACTATTCGCATGTAATTAGAAAATTTTACTATTCAATTCAAAAATATTTGAACATCAAAATCCACTATTCACACACCCCTAAATAATCCATATATAGTTTTATAATTTAAACAAGGTATTTATAGATTCAAAAAAGAACGCCTATATAATTTAAAAGATAAAATGTTTGAGCATACTTATTTCCAAACACAACCAAATGAACTACAGTGGAACCACGTTATAGTGATAGTCGACAATGGCAAAATTAATTATCGCTATAGCGAGTTATCATTATAGCGAGTTATCGTTATAACATAATTTACCTTGGCTCGGTTTTTTTTACAGTGTACGAAAGTGTTGTGCCCAAATTTACTGTGTGTAATGTTCAGTGTTGCCCTTCCGACGGGCTGCCCTTGTAGATCCTGTGTTTAAAGAATGCCGTAAACTACGTGTATGAAGTATATGTAATGACCAGCAGATGCACGCGACGTGTCTTCCTCCTCCTTTCTTCCTCCCCTCTCCCAAATTTTCCGGCTGCGGGAGGGAGTTAGTTGCCTACCAATCAGCGCGCTACTTCACTCCTTGTCTCTCTCTTTCACCTACCTCTTCTTCTCCTGTCTCTCCCCCCTTCTCACAACATTTTACAAACCTGTCATGCCTCAAAGCAGATCTTCCACATGTTTAAGTTTCCCCTCCACTCCCTTTCTCATTCATGTTGCCGATCAATAAATTCCTCCAAACCTTCTTTGTTTCCGTGTAAGGCAGATAGCCAGCTTCTCAGGTTGAGAAGAAAGAAAGAGACGACACATTTTTTTTTAGGGGTGACATTCCAACCCGGCAAAAAAAAAAAAACCAGCAGGTCGTGTAAAAGAAAAATAAAGCTGGCCGCCCGCAGCAGTTGTTATACACTATCTCATATAAGTTGGCCAGATTCTGACAGTCAGTGAGTGGCAACTTGACATATACGAAACAAAGTGCCATTTACAAAATCCTGTATCAGCTGATGCACGAACGTATGAAAGTTAAAATTACGTTGGCTATTATGAGTGCACTGCCGACATACATAACATAAGCTGAAAATGTGCGATAAGAAACAGTTCCTAGATTAATTAATTAATACATTTTATTTTACGTGGTCACAAAACAGTGGTTGTTAGTGTTACAAACTAAACTTCTTGATAAAGTAGTAATGCATAGGTGTTCAAAATGAAATGCACAATAAAACGATCTGTATCCAAATGTAACGCAACTTCAAAATCTTTTTCACGTATCCCGACTCTCCAACCATGTGCTTCCATCTTGTAAGGTACAGCTCTGTCCATAAGAACCCATACCACGCCATCTGTTACAACACGCCCTTCCACGCTATCTGTTATCCATATCCTGAACTACACCCAGAAACAGATAATAGTTTTGTTGTTTAAAATAACGCATTTACGCACATATACAAATGGTTTTATTTTCCACGAGCTCTGTATAATTTTTAAAGTAACATATATTTTGTGTTCAGCGATTTTGAGTACAAGTAATTTCTATTCGGCCGGTAACCGTTCGTCTACGTAAATTATACGCCATATTGTTCTTCCGAAAACCATTTCCTTGTTTCTGAAGAAAGTGGGACACGCGTGAATAGATTTTAAGCAATTCTAATGTTATTCCACGTCACATATTTCCAACTCGAATATATTAGCTGTAACGTCCAAAGTGTGATAATAGCTACAACTACCGTCTCGCAAATTTAACCCAAATTCACCGTCTCGGACAAATTAAAAAAGAGTTAGCAAATATTTTATTTTTTGCAAGGTTTTATAGTCTTACTTTTGTAACCTACTAATTTTTTTAGACAGATGTCAGTCTAAAATATCTTAAAATATGTTTAGCAATACAGTACAATGGTAAGTGGATTAGCAGACAGCGTTTTGATAAAATATACATTCTCTACTTGACGCACCAGCTGATGGTGGAAGGATACGTAGTAAGATGTAATCTGATGTAAACAGTGGTGCTACTTTCGCAGACCTGTCAAAATCAGGCCAACTTATATGAGATACAGTATAACAGTCTTTTAACGACCGTAGGGTACCTTTCATCTTACAGCACGTCACAACTTTTTTTTTCAAACTTTCTTTCTCAAAACTTATTATTGCTTTTAAGTATTATTGAAAGAATAATAACTAAGCAAACAGTTTTAAATCATTAATTACACGCCCTCAGCATTTTTTCGCGACTTAAAATATTTTAAAACCAAGTTTCCAAATAAACTTTTACTCACTCGGCAGAGTGACACACACCCACGAGGAAATAAGCGTAATTTAACCAAATCAACCCCTCAACATACAAAATAACATACTAGTAAACTTTCTAAAGTATTTATAATTAAAACAGCAACTTAAAATCACAGTTTATGGAAAACTAATTTTTAAATTTCAAAACTTTTCTTGGGTCATGCCCTTACGCTTTACGACTTTTTTATAACAAACTCTGGCATTTAAATCCATTTTTAATACTTTTTAAAACCGCAATATTCAAATTCTCGTTTTTGCACAACAAAAATCACTGATTATGAAATAACTTTTTTCAATCACAAAACTTTTCCCGGGTCACGCCCTTATGATCTAAGACAACTTTATAACAAACTTCGGCATTTAAAATTCGTTTTTAATAATATAAAAAACCTGCAATATTCAAAATTCCCGTTTTATTTAACAACTAAACTAAAGTAGAGGCAACCACCTCGGCAGTGCTGCCTCCCACTTCTTTTCCTGTGCTGGCATGTGGAGGGGAATATTTACATTATGGGATGCCTGGGCTTGCTGGGGAAACTCGGTGTGCCCATTAAATTAGCTGCAGAGGGAAAGCTCCGTAACTACGAATTGGGATGGTGCAGGGAGTTGGGAGGGGGCCAATCTTGCTTCTTCTTAATCTCCTTGTCAGATGAGAACCCCGCTGGGTGGTTAAGTGCCCTTCAAGGGGCCTGAACTACCTCCGCTCTGAGCTTCGGCAGTGATGACAAGCGGCGGCGGGGCCACAATGTTTTGGCTTTTAGCACAGTGAGTTATTTAATTAAATTATTTTCCAACCATATCTCAATCACCACACATTAATGTAAAAGAAGAATAATTTGTTACATATTAACAAATTGTTGGTGCAATTTTATAAAAAAAAAAATTCTTCCTGGTACTTGTTGCAAAAATCATGGTGCTCACTATACACGAGTAAATACAGTATCATAAACAATGTAGCATTGTCTAGCAACTGTTAAGACGTAATCATGCTTTTCCCCTTGCATGCCTTGCACGTTGCGATGCGATGACCTTGCAAGCGGCAGAGTCTTCTCACCCCCACAGCATAACAGGAGCGGTAGGCTACTAGCATCTCGCCGCCACCATTCCCCTCCCCACTTCTGCACTTTTTCCAGCGTACCCCTCTCTTCTTGGCCTCGACTAGCTCTACTCCCATTCGTACCTCTCCCCTCCCCTATAATACCCTCTTCCTTATCCCTCAACACCTGCCCGCTGCTCTTCTCGTAGCTCCGGCCGACGTGAGTGTCGCCACACAGACTAACAAAGGCTCGCTCGCGCGTGGCAAGTGGGCGAATGTCACTTGCGATACGACGTGTAAACATTAAAAAAATACTAGTTTACAAACGTTCCTATGCTATGGCGAAAGGCTTCATTGACAGATTTTTGTTATAAACGAAGTTAAGTACCTTTCAAATTATAGGGAAAATGACAGTGCATTTAAAAACTATCGCAATGGCGGATGTGTTGCTATAGGCCATACTCGTTATAGTGCGGTTCCACTGTAATAAAAATTCATATAAATAAGAATGTACCATGGTTGGAGTACAGAGGACCACTTTTCATGTAACTTAAATTACTATCCAATAATTTAAGTCATTAGTAATAATTAAAATTGAAAAATAAATTAAATAAATAAATAATTTAAATAAGAAATAAATTAAATTTCAAAGGTGAATTCCAAAAATTACATTTTAAAAATTAAATTTAGAGAGTGAGTTTCTAAGCTGAATTTTAACAACTACAATGAATTTCAAAAATGAATTCCAAAAATGAAATATCAAATGTATATTTAAAAAATTTTTTTAAAGTGAATTTTAAAAATTAATTATTAGATTTATTAATTTAAAATTATTTTTCAATATAAATTATGAGATAATTATTTTAATAACTAAATTAAATTATGACTTTATATTATAAGATAATAATTGTAGTTATATGGAAAGTGATCCTGTTTACTCCATATATAAACTACTACTGGGAGGCAACAGTACTGATATGAAGAAGCGTGCAGTAGAGGTCTTCACAGCTGAAAGATGAAAGTGCAAGAGGAGGTGACGCACCTTGCAGGTGATGGGGAGTGGCATCCCGCAAGCTGGCCAGACCCAGGACACGGGCCGCTGTCTCGCACTGTGCTCGCCTGGTGGGGTACTCGCTGCCCGTCAGCTGGTGTTTCACCCTCGAGTTGGTGATGAGCACCACCACGTCCTGACTGTCGAGCGGCACCAGCGAATGCTCCAGCGACCTGCAGCAGGACCGGCCCTCCTCGCACGTCCAACATCACAAGTTGTTTGCATGCACGTAACAAACATGTGGCTGTACATTAGTTCAGTGTTTACATTGGTAAGAGTTTCAACATTTCATTGCAATTTCTCCGACTAAGTTTTTAAAGCAAATAGGATATATTGAAGGTACTATTGTGCAAATTTTTTTTTTATAAATTCACGGGTTAGTAGAAAAATCAAACTTTAAGAAATTGATACATCATTCTTTGGTTGCATCTGTGAACATGTCACTGTCAGTTGGTGAGCTACATTGGAGACATTTGCAGCAGAATAAGGTCAGTATATCTGATCTAATCCAGGCATGCATGTATATCACATTTACTTGTGTATTTCCTCATGTATCAGCTGCACATTTCTTCCCAGGTCTTACACAGACATTAAGGTTTTAGAGAAAAATACAGGATTGAAAATAGTAGAGTTTNATGCACATTTCTTCCCAGGTCTTACACAGACATTAAGGTTTTAGAGAAAAATACAGGATTGAAAATAGTAGAGTTTATCATAACATAAACTGCTTTTCTCTTCTGCCGACGAGGGCATGGCATCAGCCACAGCGCGTGTAGAAACAAAGCAGACACAGACTGTTACAGAGGTGGAGTGGGTATATGGCTTTCCCGCTGGCCAACCTGTCCACATTTCAAGTTTTTGTTAAAGTTGTTAGTGTTTTATATCGACAAGTAACTGTTTGCATGGTAATTACATTGGCATGTTTGTTGTAGGGCAGTGGCTGGTAAATAAGATACAGCTCATGACACACTTAATTTTGTAACATATGTACAGTTTGTCCAAGACAGCTATCAACCGAAATACAATATTGTTAAAACTGAACATGTATACATATATATATATAAATTTTTTTTTTCCTGGGATAACATTGAAAATGTGAAGTGCAGGTCTTACATGGGTAAATACAGTATTAGATCCTGCTATAGTGATCTGTTATCATTCTTCAAAATTAACACTTAATATAAAATTTTTTGTAAATGTTGTNTTCTCCGACTAAGTTTTTAAAGCAAATAGGATATATTGAAGGTACTATTGTGCAAATTTTTTTTTTATAAATTCACAGGTTAGTAGAAAAATCAAACTTTAAGAAATTGATACATCATTCTTTGGTTGCATCTGTGAACATGTCACTGTTAGTTGGTGAGCTACATTGGAGACATTTGCAGCAGAATAAGGTCAGTATATCTGATCTAGTCCAGGCATGCATGTATATCACATTTACTTGTGTATTTCCTCATGTATCAGATGCACATTTCTTCCCAGGTCTTACACAGACATTAAGGTTTTAGAGAAAAATACAGGATTGAAAATAGTAGAGTTTATCATAACATAAACTGCTTTTCTCTTCTGCCGACGAGGGCATGGCATCAGCCACAGCGCGTGTAGAAACAAAGCAGACACAGACTGTTACAGAGGTGGAGTGGGTATATGGCTTTCCCGCTGGCCAACCTGTCCACATTTCAAGTTTTTGTTAAAGTTGTTAGTGTTTTATATCGACAAGTAACTGTTTGCATGGTAATTACATTGGCATGTTTGTTGTAGGGCAGTGGCTGGTAAATAAGATACAGCTCATGACACACTTAATTTTGTAACATATGTACAGTTTGTCCAAGACAGCTATCAACCGAAATACAATATTGTTAAAACTGAACATGTATACATATATATATATAAATTTTTTTTTTCCTGGGATAACATTGAAAATGTGAAGTGCAGGTCTTACATGGGTAAATACAGTATTAGATCCTGCTATAGTGATCTGTTATCATTCTTCAAAATTAACACTTAATATAAAATTTTTTGTAAATGTTGTATTTTCTTATAAGATCAATATCAAATACTGTTGTTAAGTTTCAGGCACCCTACATCAACAAGAATTTTCTTTCATAGTTAGTGCTGTACAGTGCTCTCTCTGTAGTCCAAGCTTTACAAAGTATGTGAATGCTGTCANTATTAGATCCTGCTATAGTGATCTGTTATCATTCTTCAAAATTAACACTTAATATAAAATTTTTTGTAAATGTTGTGTTTTCAACAAGATCAATATCAAATACTGTTGTTAAGTTTCAGGCACCCTACATCAACAAGAATTTTCTTTCATAGTTAGTGCTGTACAGTGCTCTCTCTGTAGTCCAAGCTTTACAAAGTATGTGAATGCTGTCACAGCACAGTTCATTCCTCAACTTAGAGTGGATGAAGCTAAGCCCCTGCTCCTTGAGAATTGGCCTGCCCTTGCTTCTGAGAGAACCTTGCTCGGACACGGAGGCAAAGTAACCATCACGTTTGCTGTACTGGGAGCCATGTTGCTAAGGACATGGGGGTTCGCTCAAGTGCGCAGCAGTACCAAGCAGTGTGATGTCATAACGTAAACACTCGTGTATATCCTAGGAGCTAAGTCTATCACACAGCATGCACGTGGACACACACACGTTCAGTTGGTCCGTCCATCCATATGTACGTACGTACGTACCTACATACATACGTACATACCTACATGCATACATACATATATATTTACATACATACATACAGCACATATTTAAATACATATTTACTTACATACCATTATTTTTATGCAATTGCATTGGCTATTTGCCAATGCTCCAGGAAGACAAAATATCAGCAATATTGGCACTCGCGAATTCAGATCAGCACAGTTCTAATTACAACAGTAAAAATATTTCTAATCACCATGTTATGTACTACGCCTGCCAGTTTGCTGATGTGCAAGCCACAGATACTGAAGAGATGAGAACAACGTCTGTTGGCACAATCGCCACAGCACTTACAACTGACCGTCTGCAAGTCTGCACTGCAAATATCAACCTGTAACTATTATGTTTGTGTATAATTCACTTATAAGGTAGGTAGGTGGTAGGACTTAGTGTCTCGTCGACAAGGTCATTCACGATGGAGCAAGTTCCTCAGAGAAGCAGGAACGAGGGAATAATCATATTACCATGAAAACAAATAGGTTTCTGCCACTTCTTTGTAGAAACATTTGTACTACATGTAGGGTATAGCGATTCACAAATTTAAAGTAATTTGTTTATGTTTTAGTTTGTTTTGAGTTGAATGTTTATTTATTTTGCACATAAACCTCAGGAATAGTTAGAATTGTACTTCAGGACGTCATCTCAAAATTCTTATCTGTTTACTTGTTTGTTTACATTTAACGTATTTTGACAGCTCTATTTCTTTTCTTTTATTTTGCTAATTATCTTTGAAATTGTTAATTATTTTGTCACAGTTTTCTCTTTGCACTTTACCTGGCTTAATCAAGCATGTTTTGCCACAGAGGAATGCATGTAATCACAGTACTGATAAGTGCCACATCTAAGGAAGTGACTAATATCTTGGCATTTCCAGTTTTTAATTAGCGTCACCATGTGAACCTCTTGATTGACACACTATCTCTAGATGCCATGTGGGAAGCGGTACATCGTAACTTTTGCATCTTCAAGAATTCTTTTAATTCTGCACATACCGCCCACCGTAATGTTAGGAAAGGTGTTCGAGAGGCACCTAGTTGTATTAAACATGCGGGAATGATCAAGAAGAGGCCCTAAACACATTGCACGTATATTTTGAAGTGCTGCACACTAGGTGAGCTGCCATCTCCACTGAAGAAGTGTTACCTACTTCAGGTATGGTACTAGAACTCTTACGTATGTGTGCTGCAATCATTTGGAACAGTTTTGATTATGAAATTAACTTGAATTTCAAGACAGTGATTTTTGGATTTTTAAATTATTTTCTGAAATTAAATGAAAGGCGTAACTATTTGGTCGGACATTAACTAGAAGCCAGCAGATAAAATTCCTTGCTCTATAACAGTGCAAAACTCTGAACATTTTACCAAGATGAATTTCTGAGTATACTATAAGCCAGTTGAACTTAAATTTCTCATGTAAATTACCAATTTTGATTGTTTATCTTTGAGAGGTGATTTAGAAATCATATCTATCACTACCGATTTTTCTAATTGAAAGACAGCAATTTAATTAATATTTCTGGATTTTATTTTATAAATGAATTCCCAATTCTCCACATACAATTTCAGTAATAAAACCAAATCTTTCTTACACACTAAATGAATGGTTTATGTTTTGTGTAGTATTTGAAAGTAGTTTTAATATTTTATTCTCAAGAGTCATTTTTATGTCTGGGTGTCTCGTTTCATACAAATGGTATGCAAATCTGTGCTTTGTCGATGTCTATCTGTTTGAAGGGTAATGTAACTTCACGTAATTCACAATTCATTAATGATCACTGCTAATGTGTCAAGAGTATAACATTAATTACCTNTCAGTAATAAAACCAAATCTTTCTTACACACTAAATGAATGGTTTATGTTTTGTGTAGTATTTGAAAGTAGTTTTAGTATTTTATTCTCAAGAGTCATTTTTATGTCTGGGTGTCTCGTTTCATACAAATGGTATGCAAATCTGTGCTTTGTCGATGTCTATCTGTTTGAAGTGTAATGTAACTTCACGTAATTCACAATTCATTAATGATCACTGCTAATGTGTCAAGAGTATAACATTAATTACCTACCCAGTTTTGATACAAAGAATCAGTAATACTTTCATTGCATTTTAAAGGTAAAAGTAATTTTCCCACGCTTAGTGTTAAATGAAGGGAAATCAATTCGCCTGGCTTCATTACGTTCCAGCTATACGCCGCGAGCAAAGAGAAAGTAAGCTGCGCTGTAGAAATTCTTCCAAGCATCACATGCATTCCAGACAAAACCTACATAATTACTCATTTAAAATTCTCTTTCTTTTCACACAATGAATTTCGTTATTTATGAATTCACACACACTAAAAGTTATATTCATAAAAAGGAGTACTTTTATTTTATCAATAATAAAATACACTGAAGAGCCAAAAAAACTGAGGCGTGCGTATGCAAATAACAGAGGTATGGAACCAATCAGAGTAACGCGATGCGGTCGGCACTAGATCGGTTACNTGCCTCCTGCATACCTTCAGACATTAGTCGAGTCCATGCCACGTCGTCTTGCGGCACTTCTGCGTGCTCAGGAGGGGCCTGCACGATATTAGGCAGGTGTACCAGTTTTTTTGGCTCTTCAGTGTATTTACTAGTATTTTGTAGTTAGCTTGTGAATTTGTGTTAGAGTAATATTGAACTGAACTGGATTTCATTAAAATATTGTTATCTACAAATGAACAAAAGCTGTATGTGGACGATGTAAAAAATATTTTAAAACTCAAACGCTAGTGAATGTGTTAAGGCAGTCTTAAAGGTCTCGATAAAGTGCAAGATTTATCGCACAAAAATTACTGCGACATGACATTGTGTGTTTCATGACAAGTGTGCTGTTGTCCTTCCATCCTTATAATGAAATATGTTTTAATGTTTTCCACTTAAATATGTACTGATTAAAAGAATAAAGAATGAATAACAAATTTCATTTAGTTTGAGTGAAATCATTACAAAAAACAACAGATTCATGTTCTCATAATAAGGCATGCATTTTTTTGATATAAAATTTATTTGATGAAATGGTGAGATTTTAATGACTAAATCAGCTCATTTTATTTACTGTAAAAGTGGGTCTCTCTCTACTTATAAGATTTAGAACCGAGTTTTAAGAAATTTTATATTTTTCAGATAATTTCATATTTTTTAACAGTCTTGAAATTAATTACAAAGTATAAAAAGATGGAAAACTGATGGATGTGTGAAAAAAAGCATGAGGGTATGTCCAAAGGCATGAGGATGGTTTAGTAACANATATTTTTCAGATAATTTCATATTTTTTAACAGTCTTGAAATTAATTACAAAGTATAAAAAGATGGAAAACTGATGGATGTGTGAAAAAAAGCATGAGGGTATGTCCAAAGGCATGAGGATGGTTTAGTAACNAAAAAGATGGAAAACTGATGGATGTGTGAAAAAAAGCATGAGGGTATGTCCAAAGGCATGAGGATGGTTTAGTAACAGAGTTGTGTTTGAACTTGTCAACATGCTGGATGGGTGTGAAAGGTTACCACGGCAGTATTACAGTGAAAATAGAGATCATCTACATGCTACGCCCATGGTTCCGGAAGTCCCGGTGAACATGCAAAGTATCGCTACAGAGCATGTCGATCCCTGCCTGCCCAGGAAGCTGCAACACGTGGATAAGGCGATGGTCTGTTGCAGCCTGTACCTGCAGTCAATGAGGAGAGCATGACCGCTGCGGCCCAGGACGGAGATGAACTGGTCCATGATGCCACATGGCATTCCTGCAAACTGGTGTTCTGCCTTCTGGCACGCCAGCGCCTTGTCCGTTGGCCTGGTGACAACACACATTACCACTGTTGTGAAACATGAGTAAGTCAGGTCCATGATCCGGGTTAACGTAACTTTACTGGGGTCGTTGGAAGTCCATTTTTTATGCTTGCAGACTGCAATGTGGAATGGCTTAGAAACTAAACTTTCATGGCTTGCCTGGGATTTCAACCCAGAACAGCAGGGCCCAAAAGGTCGTTATCCCAGCTACCTTGATTGTGAAGGCTATCTCTGGGTGTCAAGTCTGATGCATCAATTACACTACTGTGAACATTACCCAGGAGGTTCTNTGATTGTGAAGGCTATCTCTGGGTGTCAAGTCTGATGCATCAATTACACTACTGTGAACATTACCCAGGAGGTTCTCGCCTGTCTGTGCATACTGGTGAGGAGGAGGGGCATAGTGGGCATATATTGTTGTTAATGCATGTGTGGGCAATCTAATCCTTGACTCGCTCTGTGTCCTCTGCCATCAAATAGCTACACTGCCAGCCAATGGCATTGGGTGCAGGTGGTTTATGGTTCATTTCCAACAAGGTTTGCCAAAGTGATGAGCTTGGGAGCGGAGGAGGTGGGGGTGGCGTGAGTGAAGTGAAAGAAGAGATTTGAGCGGCTCTTAACAGCGAGGTCTTGAGAGCCAACGAGGATGACTGAGATNAGTGAGTGAAGTGAAAGAAGAGATTTGAGCGGCTCTTAACAGCGAGGTCTTGAGAGCCAACGAGGATGACTGAGATGAGTATGGAGCAGCTCTGGAATGAAAGGGCGGGGAAATGGGAGATCCCCGAGAAAACCCGCTGACCAGCGGCGTCGTCCGGCACAATTCCCACGTGCGGAAATCCGTGACCCGGCCAGGGATTGAACCCGGATTGCCTTAGTAGGAGGCGAGCAGGCTAACCACTCAGTCACAGTGGCCCCTGGAGGGTGGAATATACTGTGGAATCATAGTTGGAAGACTCTTCTTTCTGGGGTCACCTTATGGAGATAGGGTGGCAGACCCTCTATTGGAAGTATCTGACTTCAAGAGTGTGGTCTTGCAGAGGCAGGTACAGGTTGGCAATCAGTGAGTGCTGGAGTTTGGAAAAGCTGTAGGCGGCTTCCCTCCCCTCACCCCGATGTACACCATCAACTAGTACAGCCTACAGCGCAACTGGGCCGTGGTGGACAGATTAATGGATTAGTGAGCAAATGGTGCTGGATGTTAGTTGGAAGGAAACACCTATTATAATGGTTTCCAACCAGCTTTTATTAAAGCAAANGAGCAAATGGTGCTGGATGTTAGTTGGAAGGAAACACCTATTATAATGGTTTCCAACCAGCTTTTATTAAAGCAAATACAACAACTTACTCTCCTGTCGGAAGACTGAGTGCTGCAGTTGAAATCCTGAAGTAATATCACTTTGTTAGGCTAATGCTTTACAGAAACAGGTAATGAAGCCGTCCAGCCTACTAGTGTTTTGTGAACCTCAACATAGATGGTTACTGGATACGTAGAAGGGAAAACACTACAAAATGACTGGGTGGAAATTTACTGGTGATTTGGAGATGTTAGGGCAAATGATGTATGGCGGAGGTGGGCCCTACCTGATGGTGCGCACACAGGTCACGTATACATCCTGAGAGTTGCTGCTCAGAACTAGCTTCCCTCTCTCAGTTGCTGGATTCCCTGTCATCATGTGTGGCATGCTTACGTGACTTGCCCATAATACATTCAAAATTCCATTCCTCCATTTCAACGGAGTATTGGGGTTGGCCAATGTGAATATCAGTGTCGTGCGTTCAAAATCAACGAGTATTAATTTTGTGTGATGCTGTAAAGAAAATAAACTCCCTCTCAATGCCCTTGATTGAGACATGGGGACTCAGGACTCTCATCGTTAGTGATTTTATGCCGGCAGTGTGTTGAAAGGAAACCTGTCTTAGCCTACATTCCAATGCTACAAAACCTTGGCAGACTAGGTGTTGAAAAGCAGTCTCCATAGGCTGACACACTCTTTTTCACACAGGGTCCACCACCCGTAGAGTTATGTTGCCCTTTTTTTCTTTCTCCCCCTTCAGCTGTCAAAACACATCCCCCCTCCCACCTGGCTCAAGAAGAGAAAAAAAGAATGGCTGTTAGATCCAGCCCTAGATAAGCCATCAGTAGCTATGCCACGGTCGGGATTTCTAAGCTCAACCTTTACAGCAGTGCGGCTGGGCTGCCCGTATGAATTTATTGTGTCGCTTTTACGGGCGTGTGTGTTTGCTGTTTCATTGACCGCTTAGGTAAAGAAATCTCACCAATAATTTTTAAGTGGTGCACAGCAAATGCTATAATTGCAGTATGTGTAAATATCTGCCAAATGTGTCGAAACCTCCCGAAAAAAAAAGGAGCGAACCGATGCTGATAAACAATGTTATGATAGGAAATATGATGAAATGACACGACGTAGAAGCTACCAAGAAACTTCGTTAGTCACATTCCCTTGGGTTTGTTATCACTGATAAAAATGTAATGTTTTGCAAGACTTGTGGACAGTTCCAGGAAAAGGCTTCAGTCTCTTCTTTCATCACTGGCTGCAGAAGTTTGGGGGGAAAAAAAAAAAAACAATTATCTTCACACAATGTTAATCAGTGCCATAAACTGTGTGTGGAGATAATAAATTTAAAAATGCAGAACCAGGAAAATTAGTAGCAGAAAAAGCACTTCAGTCACTAAACAAAGAAGCACTTGAAAAAAAAAAAAAAAGGTTTAGATATAGGTAAAACCTATGTTACTGACAAAAAATGTGCTGAATTTATTAGCTTTATTGACAACGTTCAGCAAAACAAACTCGCAGAAAAACTTGAGACTGCTCAATTTTTGTCCATAATATGAGATGATACGACAGACAGAGCTGTTCTTGAAGAAGTTATTGTGTATGTGCGTTACTGGGTTGAAGGTAACATACGCAATGATTTCTTTGCCGCTAAACATGTTGAAAGACCAAATGCTTCCCGGATTTATGAGTGCGTTGTAAATGTATCAGAAGAATACATACTGTGGTTTAGTGGTTGCAGAAATTAAGGATCACTGTAGTGGGTTTGCAAGTGATGCGTGGTAGCACAGTGGAGAGCAGACATAATTCAAACAACTGAATCCTGTATGATTGATGTGCGTTGCTGAGCACGCCGTCGTGCACTTGCAGTGAAGGCTGCAGTTGGGAAAAATATATACCATTGTGTACAGAGCATGCTTCTTGAAGTTACTTTACCCATTTTTTAACCACAGTCCAGTTTACAGAACTATTTTGAAAACAGCTTGTGACTTCTGTGTTCCTACACGAGTTGGAGGCACTCGCTGGTTTTCCCTCACCAAATGAGCTGTAACAGGTGCTATCTCAAGTTGTCTCCATTTCTAGAGAAAACTACATTTGAAGCGGGAAACGAAGGTGATAAATCAAGTTAGCAACCTGGAACACGTTCAGTTTTGCACTTTTTTTGTGACGTTCTCTCAGTGTTAATCACTCTGTCTATACTGTTTTTTTTTCCAGAAGGAAACGTTGACAATGGACGAGGTGTAGAATTCAAGGAAAGACTCCATAGCAACATTACGTGTACATGGTTTTCAACTGAGGACAAGGAAAATGCCAACTTTATAAAAACCAGTAATGGTTTGAGTGCTGACAATAAGAAACATGTGGCATGTGTACTCGTAAACTGCATGGAGCGTGGACTAGCAGACAACTACAATCACCACAAGGAGACTTTGAATGCAGATGCTACATTTGGAGACACTAATGTAATTTTGTTAATAAGTATTTTTTCACTTATTCTTTCAAGAAATGGCTTCAAACTTGAAATTAGAGACACAGAATGGTCATGCCGTAAAATAAATATCTATAAAGAAATATGCAGTGTGACAAAAGTAAGTTGGAGTGCTGTGAATGAAAAACACAAAGCTGAATACTTAAATATTCTCGTCCTTGTTGACCTCCAGCTGTCTCTGCCAGCTCATGCAGCAGGCTGTGAATATGGTTTCTCACTAATGAAATTAACAAAACCTGACGGGCGAAGTCGGCTAGGGGACAATGTTCTGTCATCGCTGATGCGGATTCAAATGAAGTCACCAAGTGCCTGCGACTACGACCCAGATGAAGCTATCGACCTCTGGTTGCACAGCAGTCAAAGGAAACACCATTTGTTTCAAGCACCATATGCAAAAGCAAGAGAGGGAACTGGTGCTTGCACCAATGAAAGTGATAGCGATGAAGACTGAAGAGAGTAATGAAAACTGAAATCACAGTGTTCAGTAAGTTTTGGTGTTGAATTTATTCTACTTTGTTTGCAGTGAAAATTTTTTTGTCTATTGATTTTTGTGCATCAAGAATGTAAAGAAACAGAACTATTATTTTAATTTTTTTTTCATCATTATTGTATTTTAAATAACTGGGCAAGTTGAAAGTGTTACGGACAGGCTTGAGAAATGAGAATCTGTCTGTCAGACAGGCACTAAAATTCCTTAAAATCAACCCCTGCTATAACGTGTAATCTCGCCGCAAGAACCGTTCTAAAGTGACATAAGTACGACTTAGGCAGAGTTTTTTTAGTATAGGGGTCGGGGGTCTGTCAAAATTCTAATAACGACCCCTTTCCCGGCGACCGTGAAGGGTCGTAGAATCGGGAGTGGACTATTTTACAGATAGTATATGCAACGAGGCGATTTGTAAATTAACCACGGTGCCGAGTGTGCCTCAAGGACTATATATCACAGTAACATAAATATTATTTGCCGTGAAAATGATTCCATCAAAAATTATGCGTGCTTTTAATAAATAAATAAATAACATTTACTTTTACTTTGTTGCTGAAGTGGGACAGGATGTGTGAAACACAAAATGGCGAACCAGCCTCAGATAAGAGGCCAAATCAAAATTACTAGCAAGAAGAATCACTGCATGTGTTACAACACAAAATATATAGAGCTCACAGAAAATACAAAACTCCGGGAATTTGTTTGTATATTCGTATTTTACCAATGAAAAACAAGTCACTTCTGAAGCACGTTGCGCACTCTTGCCAACAGATTGCATCGGAAGGACAGCTGCCTGTCCCGCTGCTGTCTCCCGTAAGTATTATCTATCTCATCCTTTTAAAAGTAAATTTCTCATCTCATACGGGCTCAAAATGACTCTGGTTCAAAATATATAGCGTCAAATCAATGTATAAATATCTGAAAAATACTCTTCGGCAGATTTGTGGCCTCTTCAAATGAATGTACTCATGCACATTGCGACGTTAGAACCAGGTGCAGCGTATGAAGAAGAGAGAAACTATCACATGCTGCTTGAGTTGCATTTTGATTGAAACACCAACACATTATTTTAGAACAAAGTTTAGTTTGTTACAATAAAAACCAGGTGTTTTGTAACGGCGCAAACAGAAATACATTAACATTTTGTCTAAGAACGTCTTCCTGCCCGCGTATTTTTCCAACGTCTGTTGTGCAAAGGCAGGGCTGCCAGAATGGTCAACACGAAATTCTCTTTAAATTGTTCACGCATCAGCTGATACAGGATTTTGTAAATGGGAAGTTGTTAGTTTCATTGCCACACCCTGGATATAAAAAAATTAACTTCCCAGATGAAATTGGCTATAGAATGCAATATCACAGTGGTTATAGGTTGTAGATGAGGAAATTAAATGTGAGAATTAAGTAAATATTCTGAGATGAGTATATGTGATACAACATACCTTCAAACATGTGAATGTGCTGTGTACTTAAGTACACCAACATTGCACATGTAAGTTACAAATTATGGTATACATTTTTACTCTCACTATTTTATTCTACACATGATAAAAAATACCATGTACTGCCAAATACTATTTAAATTACAGCTTATAAAGACAAATTAAATGATGAAGAACATAATTTTTTCCACAAACAGCTTTTTGGACCACATTGGCTACTTTTGTTTGTTGGTTTTCTGCTGCCAACAGCAAAACAGAAAAACTAGATTCTACTGCATGTTTACTAACAATATTCTTGCCACAAAATTAATGTTAAGTTTTGATTTTTCAATTAAAGTCTGCAAATACTGCAACAGAAATATTTCATGGGTTTTGGATGCATATTTTTTTAGGCTGCAGCAAGATGTTTAGCATAAAAAATATTTTGTTCATTACAAAATAATGAAAATATGCAAATAGAGTAAAGTTTTGCCATTTAGTCTCAAAACAGTGATGCATAAGTGATTCAAGATCGGTTCGATATATGGCAAGCAGTAATTCATTAACCGCCGATCCGACAGACGGTGAAACAGTTGTCACTAATTTGTGTCTTGAGGTTGGTATGCAAGTTGCGTTACCAATAATTAGACCCGATATCAAACTTTTGTGTTCCGTATATCAGTCGCAAGTCTCGCACCGATTGTACAATTAATTTTTAACTACCTAATTTTTTTTTCGTTTTTAATTGTGCTAGTTAATTTCCAAAATGAGTCTAACTGTATGTACATAAGCCTATTTTATGCAACTTTATTTGTATTTTTACTGACATCTATAAAAGTGAGTAGAAACATTGACACACTAAGCTGTTATAAATGTTTTTCGTACATCCAATTAAAAAAAATATGTTCACCAACTTTGACAGCGAAAACTGTTACAATAACTTTATTATACCCTCCATGGAAAGGTTGGGAATCTCTGGTCTAGAGCGTCACAAAATCTGCTCTTATCTGTAATTCAAATTTATAATGTAACAGCTTTTAAAAATACATTATTTTATTTTAGATTATTAAAGATATCTATAAAGAAAAAAAATCTACTAATTTTTGGGACACTTTCATTACATTGCATGGTCTTGCATATCTATTGGAAAATCACAGAATGAGAAGATTTTAAAATAAACATCTGTTAATTTACATAGTGCTTTAAATGTGTATAAAATTTACCATACTAAAAATTTGTAACACCAAAATTTGTAATATTAAAGATAAAACTGATTAAGTAAAACCACAAAATATTGTCTGTACAATGTTACAATAAAGCAGAAGTGTTGATGTGCATATTGAGCAGACAAGTAAGTACACAGGCGTGCCTCGATCTCAAACTTCACATCATACTGAGTGTGCCTAATGCTGTGATGTATGTGGCAACCTGCCACCTAACAAATTAACTTTTACAAAGCTATAACCATAATATACACACAGAAACATTACAATTTATAAGCCTGTTGCTTTACTATATGTCTGAATGGGGCTTAAGATTTAAAAAGTTTTGATTAATGATATTACTAACTGTGTTCTTACACACACACACACACACACGCACGCACGCACACACAGACACACACAGACAGAGAGAGAGAGAGAGATAGATAAATAGAGAAAGAGAGAGAGTGTGTGTGTGTGTGTGTGTGTGTCAAAGTTTGAAACTTTTTCACAGAAGTATCATTACATAAGAGTACTTGTAAACACNAAAAAAAAAAAAAAAAAAAAAGGTTCTCTTTTGAAATAGCCATGCAATTGCAAAACTTGGAAAAGCATTTACAAGTTTCAAGTGGCAGTGTGAGCTGGACAAGAAGAAAGGTTTAGATATAGGTAAAACCTATGTTACTGACAAAAAAATGTGCTGAATTTATTAGCTTTATTGACAACGTTCAGCAAAACAAACTCGCAGAAAAACTTGAGACTGCTCAATTTTTGTCCATAATGTGAGATGATACGACAGACAGAGCTGTTCTTGAAGAAGTTATTGTGTATGTGCGTTACTGGGTTGAAGGTAACGTACGCAATGATTTCTTTGCCGCTAAACATGTTGAAAGACCAAATGCTTCCCGGATTTATGAGTGCGTTGTAAATGTATCAGAAGAATACATACTGTGGTTTAGTGGTTGCAGAAATTAAGGATCACTGTAGTGGGTTTGCAAGTGATGCGTGGTAGCACAGTGGAGAGCAGACATAATTCAAACAACTGAATCCTGTATGATTGATGTGCGTTGCTGAGCACGCCGTCGTGCACTTGCAGTGAAGGCTGCAGTTGGGAAAAATATATACCATTGTGTACACAGCATGCTTCTTGAAGTTACTTTACCCATTTTTTAACCACAGTCCAGTTTACAGAACTATTTTGAAAACAGCTTGTGACTTCTGTGTTCCTACACGAGTTGGAGGCACTCGCTGGCTTTCCCTCACCAAACGAGCTGTAACAGGTGCTATCTCAAGTTGTCTCCATTTCTAGAGAAAACTACATTTGAAGCGGGAAACGAAGGTGATAAATCAAGTTAGCAACCTGGAACATGTTCAGTTTTTACACTTTTTTTGTGACTTTCTGGCAGTGTTATCCACTCTGTCCATACTGTTTTTTTTTCCAGAAGGAAACGTTGACAATGGACGAGGTGTAGAATTCAAGGAAAGACTCCATAGCAGCATTACGTGCACATGGTTTTCAACTGAGGACAAGGAAAATGCCAGCTTTATAAAAACCAGTAATGGTTTGAGTGCTGACAATAAGAAACATGTGGCATGTGTACTCGTAAGCTGCATGGAGCGTGGACTAGCAGACAACTACAATCACCACAAGGAGACTTTGAATGCAGATGCTACATTTGGAGACACTAATGTAATTTTGTTAATAAGTATTTTTTCACTTATTCTTTCAAGAAATGGCTTCAAACTTGAAATTAGAGACACAGAATGGTCATGCCGTAAAATAAATATCTATAAAGAAATATGCAGTGTCACAAAAGTAAGTTGGAGTGCTGTGAATGAAAAACACAAAGCTGAATACTTAAATATTCTCGTCCTTGTTGATCTCCAGCTGTCTCTGCCAGCTCGTGCGGCAGGCTGTGAATGTGGTTTCTCACTAATGAAATTAACAAA
This sequence comes from Clitarchus hookeri, assembly GCA_002778355.1. NCBI lineage: Eukaryota > Metazoa > Arthropoda > Insecta > Phasmatodea > Phasmatidae > Clitarchus > Clitarchus hookeri. The sequence continues at coordinate 84,501 of NQII01006203.1, read as the reverse complement.
ATCTGACGGGCGAAGTCGGCTAGGGGACAATGTTCTGTCATCGCTGATGCGGATTCAAATGAAGTCACCAAGTGCCTGCGACTATGACCCAGATGAAGCTATCGACCTCTGGTTGCACAGCAGTCAAAGGAAACACCATTTGTTTCAAGCACCATATGCAAAAGCAAGAGAGGGAACTGGTGCTTGCACCAATGAAAGTGATAGCGATGAAGACTGAAGAGAGTAATGAAAACTGAAATCACAGTGTTCAGTAAGTTTTGGTGTTGAATTTATTCTACTAAGTTTGCAGTGAAAATTTTTTTGTCTATTGATTTTTGTGCATCAAGAATATAAAGAAACAGAACTATTATTTTCATTTTTTTTTCATCATCATTATTGTATTTTAAATAACTGGGCAAGTTGAAAGTGTTACGGACAGGCTTGAGAAATGAGAATCTGTCTGTCAGACAGGCACTAAAATTCCTTAAAATCAACCCCTGCTATAACGTGTAATCTCGCCGCAAGAACCGTTCTAAAGTGACATAAGTACGACTTAGGCAGAGTTTTTTTAGTATAGGGGTCGGGGGTCTGTCAAAATTCTAATAACGACCCCTTTCCCGGCGACCGTGAAGGGTCGTAGAATCGGGAGTGGACTATTTTACAGATAGTATATGCAACAAGGCGATTTGTAAATTAACCACGGTGCCGAGTGTGCCTCAAGGACTATATATCACAGTAACATAAATATTATTTGCCCTGAAAATGATTCCATCACAAAATTATGCGTGATTTTAATAAATAAATAAATAACATTTACTTTTACTTTGCTGCTGAAGTGGGACAGGATGTGTGAAACACAAAATGGCGAACCAGCCTCAGATTAGAGGCCAAATCAAAATTACTAGCAAGAAGAATCACTGCATGTGTTACAACACAAAATATATAGAGCTCACAGAAAATACAAAACTCCGGGAATTTGTTTGTATATTTGTATTTTACACATGAAAAACAAGTCACTTCTGAAGCACGTTGCGCACTCTGGCCAACAGATGGCATCGGCAGGACAGCTGTCTGTCCCACTGCTGTCTCCCGTAAGTATTATCTATCACATCCTTTTAAAAGTAAATTTCTCATCTCATACGGGCTCAAAATGACTCTGGTTCAAAATATATAGCGTCAAATCAATGTATAAATATCTGAAAAATACTCTTCGGCAGATTTGTGGCCTCATCAAATTAATGTACACATGCACATTGCGACGTTAGAACCAGGTGCAGCGTATGAAGAAGAGAGAAACTATCACATTCTGCTTAAGTTGCATTTTGATTGAAACACCAACACATTATTTTAGAACAAAGTTTAGTTTGTTACAATAAAAACAGGTGTTTTGTAACGGCGCAAACAGAAATACATTAACATTTTGTCTAAGAACGTCTTCCTGCCCGCGTATTTTTCCAACGTCTGTTGTGCAAAGGCAGGGCTGCCAGAATGGTCAACACGAAATTCTCTTTAAATTGTTCACGCATCAGCTGATACAGGATTTTGTAAATGGGAAGTTGTTAGTTTCATTGCCACACCCTGGATATAAAAAAATTAACTTCCCAGATGAAATTGGCTATATAATGCAATATCACAGTGGTTATAGGTTGTAGATGAGGAAATTAAATGTGAGAATTAAGTAAATATTCTGAGATGAGTATATGTGATTCAACATACCTTCAAACATGTGAATGTGCTGTGTACTTAAGTACACCAACATTGCACATGTAAGTTACAAATTATGGTATACATTTTTACTCTCACTATTTTATTCTACACATGATAAAAAATACCATGTACTGCCAAATACTATTTAAATTACAGCTTATAAAGACAAATTAAATGATGAAGAACATAATTTTTTCCACAAACAGCTTTTTGGACCACATTGGCTACTTTTGTTTGTTGGTTTTCTGCTGCCAACAGCAAAACAGAAAAACTAGATTCTACTGCATGTTTACTAACAATATTCTTGCCACAAAATTAATGTAAAGTTTTGATTTTTCAATTAAAGTCTGCAAATACTGCAACAGAAATATTTCATGGGTTTTGGATGCATATTTTTTTAGACTGCAGCAAGATGTTTAGCATAAAAAATATTTTGTTCATTACAAAATAATGAAAATATGCAAATAGAGTAAAGTTTTGCCATTTAGTCTCAAAACAGTGATGCATAAGTGATTCAAGATCGGTTCGATATATGGCAAGCAGTAATTCATTAACCGCCGATCCGACAGACGGTGAAACAGTTGTCACTAATTTGTGTCTTGAGGTTGGTATGCAAGTTGCGTTACCAATAATTAGACCCAATATCAAACTTTTGTGTTCCGTGTATCAGTCGCAAGTCTCGCACCGATTGTACAATTAATTTTTAACTACCTAATTTTTTTTTTGTTTTTAATTGTGCTAGTTAATTTCCAAAATGAGTCTAACTGTATGTACATAAGCCTATTTTATGCAACTTTATTTGTATTTTTACTGACCTCTGTAAAAGTGAGTATAAACATTAACACACTAAGCTGTTTTAAATGTTTATCGTACATCCAATTAAAAAAAATATGTTCACCAACTTTGACAGCGAAAACTGTTACAATAACTTTATTATACCCTCCATGGAAAGGTTGGGAATCTCTGGTCTAGAGCGTCACAAAATCTGCTCTTATCTGTAATTCAAATTTATAATGTAACAGCTTTTAAAAATACATTATTTTATTTTAGATTATTAAAGATATCTATAAAGAAAAAAAATCTACTAATTTTTGGGACACTTTCATTACATTGCATGGTCTTGCATATCTATTGGAAAATCACAGAATGAGAAGATTTTAAAATAAACATCTGTTAATTTACATAGTGCTTTAAATGTGTATAAAATTTACCATACTAAAAATTTGCAACACCAAAATTTGTAATATTAAAGATAAAACTGATTAAGTAAAACCACAAAATATTGTCTGTACAATGTTACAATAAAGCAGAAGTGTTGATGTGCATATTGAGCAGACAAGTAAGTACACAGGCGTGCCTCGATCTCAAACTTCACATCACACTGAGTGTGCCTAATGCTGTGATGTATGTGGCAACCTGCCACCTAACAAATTAACTTTTACAAAGCTATAACCATAATATACACACAGAAACATTACAATTTATAAGCCTGTTGCTTTACTATATGTCTGAATGGGGCTTAAGATTTAAAAAGTTTTGATTAATGATATTACTAACTGTGTTCTTACACACACACACACACACACACACACACGCACACACAGACAGAGAGAGAGAGATAGATAGATAAATAGAGAAAGAGAGAGAGAAAGAGAGAGAGAGTGTGTGTGTGTGTGTGTGTCAAAGTTTGAAACTTTTTCACAGAAGTATCATTACATAAGAGTACTTGTAAACACTNGTGTGTGTGTGTGTGTGTGTCAAAGTTTGAAACTTTTTCACAGAAGTATCATTACATAAGAGTACTTGTAAACACTTATCTGCACGCACTTCAGAACTCACATGATAAACTGTTCAGGGACAAACTGAGTAAGTTTCGTAGCAATAAGCTTCAAATTGGATCTGAGCTATATCAACCAAAAATTTACCACAACGCCATTTATGTACAGTTTTGTCATTAAAAACTAACAATGTTTGCAACAGTGGCTATAAGAATAAAATTAACTAAGGATAGGTGTTAAAATAAAACTTCTTTCCCATTTCAGAGGGACCTCCTACTATGCACACAGTGGCATGTTACTCTGTAGTACCTAAACTGTCATGTATAACACACTCTCACACCATGCAACTAAACCATTTGCCCAGTCATCAACTGCAAATGTGGCTAGCGAAAGACAGTAATGTATTACAGGTTCAACTTAAAACTGTGAATAGTGAGAGACTGTTTCGCAATTACACAAAGTCCTGACCAAGACACAAATACACATTGTAAAACTCTCTTAAGAAGTTTCTCAAGGGAATTAGGCTTATTAACGAGAAAAAATTGTTAAGAAGACCAAACTACTTTGGTGTTTATATACCAAGTGCAAAATTAAGTAAACTTAAATAAGCAAACTTTTTAAAGGCTTTTAATGTTTCTAGTGGATAGTGAAGGCCTGCGTTTGTATATAACAGTCAACTAATTGCAAACTGTATAACCCAGGATACTCATATCACTTACACTCAGAGTTTATAAGAAGACACTATAACAACTTCTCATTTAACTTCAAAAGCAATTCAATCCCACCAATGCCACCCAACTTCAAAAAAACTCCTGCTAATATTATAGCCACATGTATTCACGCCCTGCCCACTGCATCTTTTGATCAACTGAACACGAGGGAAGGCTGCATGGGTGTGACGGTGCGCGAGACACGAGGACAACAAACACAGGGAGCAGATGCACACTTCTCTGCTGTCTGCCCCGTCAGCTGCTCCAGGAAGGTGTAGACGGCCACTTCCAGCGCGGCGCTGCTCGACAAGCCTCCGCCCACCGGCACGCTCGACGCTACTATCGCGTCGAACCCCGGGACGCTGCCTGGAACATCACAAGTGTGCTGTAACGTGCATATGCTTCAACCATCTTGCAAAAATAGCAAATACTGTTTGGTTCACACAGCACCTCCAGTTTTGCGGAAATGAACTGGGTAATTACATAAATTACACTTTAAAATCATCAACCACCAGAAAATANGGCACCTCCAGTTTTGCGGAAATGAACTGGGTAATTACATAAATTACACTTTAAAATCATCAACCACCAGAAAATAACTAAAGGGTTTATGCAAAATCATGAAATTCAGATACGTATGAATGTAAGTATTCTATAATTGTGTTTCTTTTATTAAGCTTTTAAATGCCACTGCTTATCTGCCAGAACAATAACTGTGAACAGTTTACACTCTCAACTGACCTAATTTATATTCAAAATGATGCATGTACACACGCACACACACATGGCCTACCTAGGGTTCAATCTGAGACCATCTCGGTGATGTGAGCAGTGATTGTTCGTAAGTTAAAACAAAGTGCAGGTCACAACGTGAAAAATGTAAAGAGAGTTTCCTGATATTGCAGGTGAGCATCTCCCTGCCCCTACGTCCCTCAAGACATTGCAAAACTGCAACTAGGTCTGTAAGTCCCACAGCATGCACAATCCTACGCCTCGGCAGATACAACGTGGATACCTTGGAAGTTTGCGACAACTCCTTTAACGTAGTTGCTCCAGGCAGGAGCACCTGGTTTCAGCTGCCCCTTCGATGGAACTGAAAAGCTGACGCTGCGAGCTTCAGCCATCTCCTGGAACGTTGTCATCACATTGCATTTGTCAGAACCATTCTTCCTTCCCACGACCACCGTGACCATCGGCAGTGCCTGCGAACACAAATATACCAGCACGTGCTCACTTAGTGCTACTCAGAGTCTTAACAACTACAGTNAACACCGTGATCATCGGCAGTGCCTGCGAACACAAATATACCAGCACGTGCTCACTTACTGCTACTCAGAGTCTTAACAACTACAGTACCACATGAAGTGAAATGCTGCTGACTGAGGATATTACAATAGAATAGATTTTCAAACTAAAGACTGGATTACAATGATAAAGACACAATTTGCATCATAATTTAAAAATTGTGGATCATAGAGAAATAACACAAGAAGCCTTAGTGACAGATAAACCAAACGACTATGAACCACTTTTATTAGTTTGCTAGAATTCTCTGTAAATTTGTGGCAAAAGAAATCTGATCAATCTGACTTCATAAAATTGAGTTTGTGTGCAAATACATTTTTTATTTTATTTTATTACATTTCAGCCATTCTTTTATAACGGACGTGACATGTGCACTGTTATATAAGTTAGTAGTATCTAAATAAAATTGATGAATGTTATTATGAAGAATGATATTAACTTTCTACACTGTATACAAGTTCCATAAACACTAAATTTAATTAAAAAAAAAAAAAAATAATACTTTTGGTAATGGATGTTACATGAATTTGTAACGGATGTGACACGATAACATATTAGGTCCTGCATATACTTAAGGATGATGAAAAATCGCATAAATATTTTGCACCAACCAATGTTCCAAAATATTATAACTTCTAGATCCTTTTGCGATTGTATAATGCTGTGTTTGAAACAACTTAATCTTTAGCAAAGCAATTACAAACATTTAATATTAACAGTTCATTGCAATTCTCATTGGTCCTGTGAAATGAGCACATTGAAGTCAAACATACTGTCAAATTTTACAGCGATATAACCATCATCTCTAAATGTACATTAATGTTCAAAAACATTAATTGCCTTCCTGAATTCGCACACAAGTCTGTCTCCAACAGTTTTAAATTGTGGTTCATCCGGGACTTGAAGAACGTCTTCAGCAGACACTACCCCCACTTATTTTAATTTCCATCACCTCAACATCTTCACTAATCCATTCTACAGCCCCTCCCTTACACACACCATAATTCCTCCCCCTCTCCAATCCTTGTCTCTTCTGAAGATGCTGAACTTATCCTGCCTACATTCAATGTCAAGCACTTCTTCATTCTACCAAGTCTCCACAGCTACCACAATGTCCACACCATATCATTCAGCCTTACCCTAGAAGCCCTCTAACTTGCTGTACACACTTCTACAGTTCATCACCATTAACTTGATGCTTACATGCTTCTTTACCCTCCTACTTTGCTTACCCTCTCTCCATCACTGTGGCCTCATCAGGTCTTACCTCTCCATTTTTCTGTACTTCTATTTCCTTGTCCCTCTCTGGTTGCTATTTAAATACTCGCTGCTCAGCCTTCGACCCTCTTCATACAGCCAGCTGCTTCCCTGCCTAGCAGATCCCTTAGGATCCTCTTTCCCTGCTCTGTCAGGCGTACCTGGTCCCTTCCTACTCTTTCCCAGCCTACCCATTTCCTACTATCTATAAATGTAGCCCCCAAATCCCTACGTACTCTCTCATAAACCTCANCCCAGCCTACCCATTTCCTACTATCTATAAATGTAGCCCCCAAATCCCTACGTACTCTCTCATAAACCTCACTCGCAGCCACTGCCTTCCTGTAAGTTATTCCCTTTCTTACCAGCATGCCACTAACTACTGCCCTAGCTCTTGGGAACTTCTCCTGTACTTTACTTAGTAACCCCATGAAGTCTCTTTCTACCTCTTGCCCCACCTTCTTTCAAGCCAGGTCATTCCCCCCACATGAATTAAAACTACCTTTGCCACCCTGCTACCTCTCATACTATTGACACTTTCCTCCAAGGTTTTGATTTTTGCGCCACCAAACGCTACTTTATATGTATTTCCTCTCCTGATTTCCCTCAACTCCACCCTCTTTACGATCGAGCTGCCTANCAACTCCACCCTCTTTACGATCGAGCTGCCTAGGAAACCCACCTCTGGTTCATTTCCTACAACCCTTTCCTGCTTTGTGTCCCTTCCACCCACCTGCCTCCCTTGTCTACTTCACCTCTTCCCTGATCCCTGCCACCAGCCTCCTCCTGCGCCACCCTTGATACCTTTCCTTTGACCAGCCCTCTTTCTTCCCTCCGGCCATGAACTGTCTATTTTTTTCCTACTTGCTGGCCTTTGCTAATCCCTCTCCTACAAGCCTCAACATATTGATTTCTGCCTTCCACCACTGCCTGTCCCCTACATACTCTTTCCCGCTCCTCTATCCTTATTGGCTTCCTAGTGTCACCTACTGCCTTTTCCCTTTCTACTGTCTCCAGTTCCTCATCCTCCTCAATCTCTGCCTCCCTTCTCGTTTGCTTCTCCTCCTGCAGTTCCTTCTGTAGACCAGCTTGCATTTTGCCTAACTCACCCTTTATACCTTCCAACTCCTCCTCTAACTTCTCTACCCTTATTGCTTGACTACACTTACCCATCTCATTCCGGACCTTTTCCTCCACCCTCTCAATCCTGTTTATCAATTCTACCATCTCCCCTTTCCACCTCTCCTCCTTAGCCACTTCCATCCTTCTCACTGGCATGCCCTCTACAAGGTTCCCCATCAGCATTTCCCAAATTCAATTTCCACATTCCTCACCTATTTGAGTTTCCTTTAGTTTGATTTGTGCCACCGCCACTAATTCCTTTCCCCCCNTCAATTTCCACATTCCTCACCTATTTGAGTTTCCTTTAGTTTGATTTGTGCCACCGCCACTAATTCCTTTCCCCCCGACACACTCCTCACACATCCACGCTAAGCCTAGTTGCAAGTATGCCAAAATAGTCACAAGTAGTAAATTGACCAAATAAGATTTGCTAGCAGGTATTTGGCTAGTGGTTCCAGTTAGAGCACACAGTGTTCTTGCCGTTGTGCCCGAATGTTAAAGTGACTGTATGTATGCAGTGTTTTAAGAAAGTAAAAATGACACAATGTATTAGACGTTGTATAGAGTCTTTTTATAGATTATTGGTTGTGGAATTTAATGAATGAGTAAGATATTTTTGTTACACAATATTTATAAATACAGTTTCTGTATACTATATTTCATAAATTTGCACGTGTCCGAATATTAATGTGAGACACTGTAGCTGATGGTTCATCAATGTTCGCCAGCAGCAAGGAAACACCGTGCAGTAAACAGTAAATGTTTGGTTTGTCAGGAAGTTCATAATTTCAGAATTATTGCCAGTGGATTAAACTATGATTTAAGTATCAAATTTCATTTCTCTCTCTTGATTTAAAATAAAATTAATTTGTACAACAAAAAAAGTTCTGTTTCAAGTAAATGTTTGTATTTCTTTAGTACATAATTTCAATCAGGATTATTTTGTATTTGATGATGCTACCAACTGCAGACATGTAAATATCTGTGAGAACGTAGGACATGCCAGACACACATACAGTAGTATGTTTAGTTTGCTTTGCGCGGGGCACCACACAGCTGCTTGCAGGCACGATAAACTGTGCTCGTCAAGTTGAGAGATGTGGGCGGCTCTAACAATGAAGTCTTAAGAGCCATTGAAATAAAGTGAGAATGGAGAGCGCTGGAATGCAAGGGTGGGGGAAACTGGATATCCTCGAGAAAACCCGCCGACCAACGGCATCGTCCGGCACGATCCCCACTTGCGAAAATCCGGGAGTAACCCGGCCGGGGATTGAACCTGGTTCGCCTTGACGGGAGGCGGGCAGTCTAATCGCTCAGCCACCGCGGCCCAACTGNACCGGCCGGGGATTGAACCTGGTTCGCCTTGACGGGAGGCGGGCAGTCTAATCGCTCAGCCACCGCGGCCCAACTGAGCTCATCAGTGTCCTGGCGTTACTGAATAACTGGCCAGTGACGTCTGCGAGTGTGGGAAGGCGGCGCTCAAGAGCGATCGTTTGAAAACGATCCACGTATAATAAATTGCTATTACACGGTACTGTCTGCAGTAAAATACTAGCAAACACGGACAGAAATGCACAAGATGCGTGTGTGAAATCTGTGCACGTCACAAAGCTTACCATGGGAAGGACGAAACCGTAGTTATAGTCGGTGTGCTCGCCAATCAAATTAACGCGGCCTGGAGCAGAAGCCGCCACCTCCGGCGAGCAGTTGAAGTTGTCAACAAAACATTCACACGCTTCGTTGTAAACTTGCTCTGCCGACACGAAGCAGCTTGCCATTTTGCGAACACGGTTCCGCAGCCCAACAGCAAATGTGTCGCTGGCATTAGATAAGATATTAGCACTCTTTTTTCACGTTGCAAAGAAATTACGTCCGCCAAGATAAAAAAGTATGCGAGAATTTTCTTTAAAAGGGAAATTTATTTAAATACTGCTATGTTGGCCATATGATATAAACAGAGCAGACGACGGTAGCACCAAAATTGCAGGTGGCGTATGTCCTGATTTCGACGTAAATCGGTAATCAAATTTCCATTTCAGTTTGAATTTTAAATACTTTTCTTGTCGACGCTCGTCTTCAACCAGTTTGCTACTACCACCACCACCACCGCAAATTTACTTTAAGTCAGTCGTCAATCATTTGAAAAAACACATTACCACCGGAGTGAATAATGACATGTTCCTCGTAGCTGGAAATGTCGGTATCAGATCCATTATTGAAGGAATTAAAAGGTATCTCAGAAATAAACCGCAATTTATGTGTTTACTTTTGTGTTGCATTTTTATGTGATATTTATTTGTTATATTTCCATGGTCATGTTTTGTCTATATTTCATCAAAATTTATTGAGCATAAATAATATCATTATAAAAATTATAATCAATAAGTGTTTGAGGCCAGAGAGATTTAATGCTGAACCAGGTTCTCAATCGTCTAGTCTTTTGTGGACTCATTGGTATAAAACGTTTGAGGAAGGTATTTATAGCTTTAATTAATGCTAAGGAGGAAGACAAACTTAGTTTGTTGGTGAATCATATATCAGCAACAGAAGTTTATCAGTTTTATTAATGAGAGCGAATCTTACAACTCTGCCATCGACACTTTACAGAAGCTATTTGTAAAACCCACGAACGAGGTCTATGCTAGGCATTTACCAGCTTCCTGTCGTCAGGAATCAGGTGAGTCTATTGACCAGTATCTACAGAGGTTAAAGTTGTTAAGCAAGGAATGCAATCTTCATTACCGTGAATGCTGATCAAAATAGAGATGCATGGTTTAACTTCAATTCTTATACTTCAGAGATTGCTATAGAATTATGCACTTGTCTGAGGCCTTTATACAATTGCGAGTTTTCAAAGCAGCACAGAAGCATTTTGAATCTTATTTTGGTAACTATTCTGTAGAAACTGATTTANGCAATTGCGAGTTTTCAAAGCAGCACAGAAGCATTTTGAATCTTATTTTGGTAACTATTCTGTAGAAACTGATTTATCACTAAAATCAAATCTAACAGCCAAGTCAACTCACGAGGATACTAAAGCTGCTGTATTTAATAGTGCCACCAAGAACTGCATGTTTTGCAGGTGTAAAATTCACCCCAGGAGCTCTTGTCCTACCTCTTCTGAAACTATGGCTTCTGATGAGGCACTCGTAGGCTCTGTAAGTACTGATAGTTACATTAGCTAAGAAACAGTCATTAAAGCCTTCCTTCTAATGGTAAGGTTAGCATGGCTTCGTCCAATCATTCCTTGCCTATCGAGATGTGTTGCTATGTTTCTTTACATTTAGAAGATCACTCGTACCAAAACACAAAACTCTTGAGTTATGCCAGGTTCGTGTTCAGACAACCTTCTAGGCCACGATGTACTAAGTCTACATCCCACTGTGCAACTTGTGTTTGGTGGCTCTAAATCTTCACTCGAAATACGTGGCCTTTCATGTGCCGAAGTCCCTCCAGCAGTTTAATTCTCTAACTTAACCCCCGATTGTCATCCAGTTCCCGCGGGCTCTCTCGGGAAGATGAAGCGTTTATTAATTCAGAAGTAATTACATTGCTCGCTGCTGGCATAATTGAAACAAGCAATTCTCCATGGAGAGCACAAGTTCTCGTGACTTCTAATGAGAATCACAAAAAGGATCTAGTTATAGACTTTTCTCAAACTATTGATACGTTCAATCTCTTAGATGCTTGCCCTATTCCTTCAATAGAGTCTACAGTACCAAAAATCTTGAAGCCCTCTTGTGTTTCGTTCCATAGATCTCCGTAGCACCTACCACCAGATAGAGATCCCTGATCAACGTAAATAGTACACAGAATTTGAAGCTGTTGGCAGACTATCAATTTACCAGAATACCCTTCAGAACTAAAAATGGCGTTGCTTTATTTCAAAGAGAAATAGATGCCATTATTGAGACAGAAGGATCAGAAGGCACTTTTGCATTTCTAGATGATGTTACGATTTGTGGTAAGACTCGAGAGGAAATTGTTAAGAACCTGGGAAGTTTTACGTCTGCTGTAAAGAAATACAATTTAACATTGAATGATAAATGTAAATTTTCTGCAAGATCTATTAATGTACTCGGATATCTAATCGGTGACAAGGAAATTAAGTCTGATCCCGATCGCATTGAACCAATACTGGAATATCCTGCTCCGCGTGATATTTGTTCTGTACTCAGAGCTCTAGGAATATGTTCTCATTATTCAAAGTGGATTCTGAAATTCTCAGATAAGATCCACTCTTTGGTAAATGGAATATAAATATTTCCTCTTGCTCCTTTTGTCCTTTCTGATTTTGACCAAATCAAGAGAGATTTTGTTGACTCTGCTTTGATGGCTATAGAAGATGATGTCCCATTGGTTGTTTGAGACTGATGCATCTAACCGTGCCATTGCTGCGAGATTGACTCGGAATGGGAGACCAGTTGCTTTTTATTGCAGGACTTTGTCGAGTTGTGAACAGCAGCATTCAGCAGTTGAGAAGGAAGCCTGCGCCACTGTAGAAGCCCTCAGGAAACGGTGGCATTATCTCATCGGAAAACGCTTTACGTTGATAACTGATCAAAAATCTGTTCAGTTTGTTTCACAAAATCAGAAAGGCAAGATAAAGGATGAAAAAATACTCCGCTGGNAACTGATCAAAAATCTGTTCAGTTTGTTTCACAAAATCAGAAAGGCAAGATAAAGGATGAAAAAATACTCCGCTGGCGTCTGGAACCAGCACCATACTCGTGATATAGTATACAGGTCAGGAAAAGAAACACTACAGCTGATGCTCTATCCAGAATCTTCTCTACACTTCCCGATGCCGAAAGACTGTCCAAACTACATAACTCGNACACTTCCCGATGCCGAAAGACTGTCCAAACTACATAACTCGCTGAGCCATCGTGGAATTACTCGTATGTTCCATTACGTTAGGAGCAAGAGTCTTCCATACTCTATTGAAGATGTCCGAAGAGTTACGTCTCAGTGTGAAATATCCTGTCAAATTAAACCAAAATTCTTCTGAAGAAAAAATGGGAAGTTAATAAAAGCAATGAGCCCCTTCGAAAGACTAAACCTTAACTTCATGGGACCACTTCCTACAGTAACAAAGAATAGCTACATCGTGACGATTATAGATGAATATTCCAGATTTCCTTTTACTATTCCCATGTGCAGATTTATCGACTGCAAGCATTGTTAAGGGATTCAACCACCTCGTATTTATTGTTTGGATTACCTGCTTACATCCATTCAGATCGAGGAGCTTCTTTTATGTGAGATGAATTAAAAACCTACCTTCACTCTCTAGAAGTAGCGACAAACCAAACTACACCATATAACCCTCGAGGAAACGGGCTGGTAGGATGGTACGATGAAATAATGCGGAAAACTATATGCCTTGCACTTAACACCAAACATCTACATGTCAGCCGTTGGGAATCAGTACTTCAGAAATTTCTACGTGCAGTAAGATCATTACTTTGCACATCTATCAATGATGCCCCTCACGAGCGTATGTTTCACCACCAACGGAGGTCTCAAAATGGAATTTCGTTGCCACCATGACTAATGTCTCCCGAGAGAGTTCTTATGAAGAAACATGTTGGGCAGAGCAAATACGATCCTTTAGTTGTAGAAGTGATGCTAATCAAAGCAAATCCTGTGTGTGCACGGGTACAAACAATGTTCTGATGGACGGGAAACTACAGTTTCTACTTGGCTCCATGCTGTGATTCTCCACGAGACTTCAGATAATGATTTCAGAGAACCATCTAACCCTCAAGAAATACAAATGCAACAAAGTATTTTGTCTGAGCCCAGTATGGCCGAGGATTCAGATTCTCCTGCTGTCATCTCTCGAGCACCTACTGAAGCACTTTCTCCTTCAACTGACACTGGGCATCACTGTGATCTCACGAGTCTTCTAATCCACACCTCCGGTGTTCTATTCGGAACAAGAGAAGGACTTTGTCTCCCAGTAGGCTGCGGAGAACGTAACGAAACATTGTTGTGTTTTATCTAAGGCAATTGTTACAACGTTTGTGTGTGGTTCCAAATTACTGCTCTCTATGTTGTTGAATACCTTCGTAATACATTAATATCTGACTAGCATATTATTCTCAATAAAACCCCGGAAAAATGTTTAATTTTTGTATAAATTTCATTAAACTAATATATTTACATATTTCGTATTATTACAAAATACGGAAAAGAGCTATGCTATGTGATTGCATTTTACAACACAACGAACATGAAGGAAATATGAACAAGTATTTCGTGTTTGTAGTACTGTGATGGTACCCAATAGATAATACCATATACCTCAAATTTGTAATAATAATAATAATAATAATAATAATAATTATGACAGCAACAATGATATCAATAACATTTTATTCTATTCATCTATTATATTCATGTTGGACACTAGTTCCTGGATATGGGACATGTCAGGATACAATGAATAAAACACAAGTACAAATACATGATAGGACAATCTTTTAAAACACATAACAAGCACATAAGCATTCAATATAGTATTAACATATTTCAACAATACCAATTTATAAATAAAAAATATATATAGACATAAACAATTAAAACATGAGATATCCTTTCTGTTCATATACGTTGTAATGACGCAGTATTATTAATTTTCGGGACACGTGTTTCACTTTCTTTCGTTTTGCTAAACTTCGTAATATTTTTATCGGGTTCAAAATTAAAGCAGTGGTGGTTCGTTTTACCGTGATAGTTTGTTTATCGGGCATACGTTTGCTGTTTTACGTTTACCGGGCATACGCTTGCCGTTTTGTTTCGAACGAACGTCATAGTTTGAGTTTTTGTAAGCGTCAGCATTATTTACCTTTTTTCAGACTGCGTCAAAAATTTTGCTCGATAAGTTTTGTACGATGCAGTTTCGATAACGTGTGGAGAGCGTGCGTGGTAGGCAACCCACGCGAGGCCCTTATCTGGAGAGGGGGGTGATAGGCAGCACAGTACACGTGTGCCTGTCGCCTTCCATCAGTTGATATCGAGCAGTTGAATCAAGCTAGTCGTCTGAAGCAGTCGTCAACTAGTGCTCGCCTAGGCCGCGTCGGGCTTAGCGCTAACCCCCACACCGGCAAACTAGAACTTACTAGATTATTTCTCCGCCGGTGTGGGAGGTCGCTGCATTTATTTTTTCTTCAGGCAAGTTTTTAAGAAATGAAATTATTAGTAAACGACTGTGGCGCTGTTCTGCACTGTCTGGTTATCTGAAACCTCTTCGTACTCTGAACTTCGTATGTGAACAGTGTCACTAAAATGGTAAATAAAAGTATGGAACAAAACAAAACCGGAATTTGACTTTATTTCATATTTAATTGGCGTCCATTTTACAGAGTCTCGTGTTACTCCGTCTTGAGCTAGTCAAGTGGTAAGTTATAGCAGTGGTAACTTAAAGCCGGCTATAACTGTGCGCGTGCCACGTTACAATGTAATAAAAACCATAAAATAATAATGTTTAATATACTTTCTATTCAGCTTTGCACTAGATATTCTCCAATTTCTTTAAGAATATAGAAGTATTTATTTTCAAAAAGATTGTTATTCATTTTATTAAACCTTTTTAATATAATTTTTCATTGTAATGGTTTTAGGTAATTTATTATAGAAACATCGTCCTGTATAATAGAGACCATTAGCATAAAATGTACTAGAATGTTGTACCTACAATTCTCAATTTGTGAGTATTTCTGGTTAGATGATTTACTACTTCGTTTTTGTGGTACAAAAATTAATAATTTTTTACAATTTAGAGAACGAATAAAACATATTCATTGTAAAGTGGCAGAATGTTATATATTTTAAAAATATCTCTACCAGCTTTTGCTATTATTCAATGTGTATTCTTTTGTATTAAAAGGATTATTTACTTTTAGTTTTATTACCCCAGAACTCTAATCTGTATTTTATTTGTGAATTAAAATAAACTAAATACCCAGACCATTTTTAGAATAGTTTTATTTACTACATCTCTTAGAGATCTCAAAAGGGAACAGATTGAGGATAAATTATTTTCAAGAATGTTTATATGTTCTTGTCATGGTAAATTATTATCAATGTGCAGTCCTAAAAAATTTGCTGTTTCCACTTTGGTTATATTATTATTGTAAATAGGGATTACATCAAAACTTTTTGCACCTAATTTATTAAAACTAATAAATTTGGTTTTACCAACATTTAAAATTAATTTATTTGCCATGAAGCACTTATCTAGGATAAGTAAAGTTTATAATACTTTGGCTCTTATATTTTTTATAGTGTGACCTTTCACACTGGTATCATCTGCAAAATGAGTGGAATGTTCACCTATAATAACAACAACAATAATAATTTCAACATGCATTTGAGCCATCGCCCTGTGGCAAGCGCTTCCTTCCCTCGTACCTTGTCACTCTCCAGTCCCTTCCTAAGTCGCCCAACCCCCTTCACCATCACCAACTCCTCCTGCAACCCCTTCCCACTTCCTCACAGTTCTCACCAGCAGGACTAGAGCTCTCTATATAGAGAGTATGGCCATTTAACCAGTCACAGCCATCTTGTCCCCATTCAGACTCGCGGAGTGCACCGCTAGTAATGAAATAGTGAACACTACTCGCCACTCAACTCGCTCGTTCTCAAATGTTATTTAAAAAAAACATTAAAATTTCTCCACTAGTCCTACACATTGTGGGGATTCCTATTTTCCTGTTTTTTCCATCTGAGGTCTCCCTGCAATACAATCCCTAGATACTTATTCTGCTGCTTCTTTTATCTCTTGCTCCTCCCATCCGTGCATGTCCCTGCTTATCACCTTCTTCCTTGTAAACCATACTATCATAGTTTTTGTTACATTTATCTTAATTTTATTCTCCATGGTCCACAACCATATCATGTCAATGTCTGCCTGCAAGTTTTCACCCCCTCCCACCACTGTGTACAATACACAATCATCTGCAAACAATCTTATTGTTCCCCTAATCACCAAACCCATGTCATTTACCACTATGGTAAACAACAGAGGGCCCAGCACGCTTCCCTGCGGCACNCCCCCACTTTCACCCTCTGACTTTGCCCCCTGAGGAAGTCCCTAGTACATTTCACTGCCCACTTGTCCGTTATCAGCTCATCCAATTTATTCATCAAAGTCTCATGAGGCACCTTATCAAATGCCTTCTCAAAGTCTATGAAGCAGGCATCCACCTGCTTCCCCTCATCAACTGCCTGCACCAGATCCTGTAACAGCCCAGCCAGCTGCGTCTCACATGAGCGTCCTTTTCTGAAACCATGTTGTGACTCCTCCAACCAATTCCTCCTGTTCATAATATTCACCACATACTGAACCACCAGCCTCTCCATTACCTTTCCTGTACTCAATGTGAGACTCACCGGTCTGTAGCTGCCAGGCTCCCACCTATCCTCCCCCTGTAGTGTAGGAGCCTGTTATGCAAGTAACATGGTATAAGCATTATATCTCCCAGTCATCCTAATCAGTAACACCATGATATTTTGTGTTTGTTTTTATACAATTACTTTAATAAACATGCTTTCTTTAGCTACTGCAACATACAAGCTGTTAAGATATTATGCTGATATGCAAGACACATTTTGACAGAGAAATGATGTATAGCTTAAAATGAAGGAAAAAAAGCTCATACACAATACAATATTCACTAGTCACTTAAAAAAGTTAATTTGTGATGCTGATACTTTACTCAATAAAGAACAGCACTTTTTCCTGACATCCAATCTTTTCTTCAAATTTCTTGTAGCCAAATTGCTTTTCTTTCACCATTTCATTCCCCTGAAGGTAGACGGTGAAATAATATACCCTTTTTAGCTCTGGTATTACTCCCATAAGCACTTCAACCTGGCATAGTTATTAATTTCGAAGCGCAAGATGTGTTTTCCCATTACATCTACATTATACCGCGTGGCTCAGTTGGGTACAAGATGGTGTTGCGCTACGTCTCAACCAATCACATGCACACTATTGGCGATACATACTCAGACAAGCAATGACCACACACTCCTATATACAGAGCTGTAACATGGATTGCTGTCCCCTTCCCATCCACCTCCATAACCTCTGCAACTTTCTACTATGTGTATCTCTCCTCCTGTACAGCCCCTTGGATAAATGTCCACTTAACTTCCCCCATCCTCCCACTATCCTGTACATCCTGACCAGCCTCTCCACTCTTTGCCTGCCCCATAGGGAGCACCACACCAACTACATCATTATACGGATGGACGGACATTCCTTTCATCCTCACCTTCGTGCCTCTGCCTTCCCCATTTACCCTTAACCACCTTTCTGCCCTTCCTTGCTCCTTTTCCAGCTCCCATATCTCCTCTTCCACATGCGTGTCCCAGACTGCGGCTGTGTATTCTGTTATCAGCCTAATAATAGCTTTGTAAGCCTTCTCCTTCACCTCTTTACTAACCTCCTAAAAGACCCTTACCACCATTCCTAAAGACCTTCTTCCCTTTGATAACACTCTCTGTACTTGCTTCTTCCATCTAAGATCACTCTGAATCACCACCCCAGGTATTTATACTCCGAAGCCTCTCCTATCTCCTGCCCTTGCCATTTATGAGTGCCTTCATACCTTCCCCTCTTCCTAGTGAACCTTATGACATTTGTTTTTCACACATTAATCTTTATTTTATTCCCTTCTGTCCATCTTTTTTGTTCTATGTCCTCCTGCAACTTATTCTCGCCACCCACCTCTGCATACAGCACACAATTGTCTGCAAACAGCCTCACTTTGCCACCCACTATTACCCCCAGGTCATCCATAATTGTGAACAACAAGGTGCTCAGCACGCTATCCTGCGGAACCCCTGATGCAACCCCACCTTCGTCCGACAAGGACTCCTCCACCTTTACCTGTTGTTTTCTACCCCTCAGAAAGTCCCCTATCCAATCAACTATACCAGGCGCTGAGCTTCTTGGCCGCTGAGTCGTTGCCTATCAACGAATGTTACCGCAGCTATCAAGTGTCCTTCACGTCATAGTACGTGTGTTGTGAAATCAAAATTGTAGTAACATAAATTAAAATTCTATGCTTAAAGAAACATTTGAATATAGTAGAAAGAGTAATCAATAAACCATATACGTGATACATTTGGAAATTAATATGTATTAGAAAACTCTTTCAGCAGACGAACATCTAAAATTTAAGTTTGTAGTAAAAATGGTTTGACACTTAAATTTACCAACTAGAAACAGCTATTAAATCTAAATGTTATAATTGTCATTTACTTACAGTTGTATGTAACATAAAAAAAAAAAAAATTCTACTTTTTTGATGTAGCTTATAATGGCAGCACAAGCTTCTCCTTTCTGTTATGCATATTATGTCATTTGTTTCCATTACTTACTTCCTCCCATCATTCCATTCCTTAAAACAGGAAAAAAAAATTTCAAACATTTTGTCATGGAACTTGTTGAAATTATCACGCAATGGCTGTAATTTTTGTTGGCAAAATTTCCCCTATTATCGTAAAATTCTAGCGGTTCTCCGAATATATTCTTTGGCAGTCAACATAACTTATTTCCTGCCTTTTTTTTTGTGACACAATTATTGCCTTCGACGTAAATGCAATACATATACATTGCACTGNTAACTTATTTCCTGCCTTTTTTTTTGTGACACAATTATTGCCTTCGACGTAAATGCAATACATATACATTGCACTGTACGCACACCGACATCACTCTCAGCTTTTTATTTGTCAGTTGTTTTGCTCAAACCCTCCTCACTATTCAACACTGGGATACCTTCCTCCCCTCCTTATACCCTTACAACTGTCTTTATTCTTTTCCGTACCCTTCCACTATCGTGTTGCCTAGGTTTTGAGTGAAAGAATGCAAAATATGTTTGTAGGCGTATGTGATGACTTGTGCATGGCAAAGCATGTTGAACTGAGTTTAGGAAAGATATTCTCCACATGTTGGTTTTCATTTAGGGTGCAAACCCATAAATTTGACTGACATGATTTTTTTTTTATTTCTGTATCATGAGTTTATGTATCTTAGAGTATGAAACTTTAAGAGAGAGGTAAGTTTTTTAAACATTTAATATAGAATTGTGTTCACAAAATNTAGGGTGCAAACCCAGAAATTTGACTGACATGATTTTTTTTTTATTTCTGTATCATGAGTTTATGTATCTTAGAGTACGAAACTTTAAGAGAGAGGTAAGTTTTTTAAACATTTAATATAGAATTGTGTTCACAAAATCAGTGTCCTAGTTTACAACATATCTACACTTAAGCCTATTCAAAATTTGTGCAAGTTGCTTCAGAATGTAGTAGTGACATTTTACACTGTCGTCATCTGCAGAGAGCAGTATTTCAGCTTCATAAAAGAAAACTGTAAGTCTCTTGTATAAATAATAAACAGTAATGGACACAATAATGATTCTTGAGGAACACATTGTTTAACAAGACCTTTGTTGAATTATGCTATACCATAATTTGTGCCTGTAAGTTAATGGTAACTTGTGGACAGCTATTTGATATGTATGATGTGAGTCAGTTTTAAGCGGGGTAATTAATTTGCACATGTACTTTTTTTTTTTTTCAGCATGTACTGTAAAACTGATAGAAGTGTCTGGATCAAGTATTGGAATAACTGACGACAATCCAGATTTACTTCCTTTCTGTCACAATGTTGAGCAAGTTTTTCAGAAGGGCGTGGTGCAGAGTTATTCAGTTCTCGGCATCGCTACGTCCCTACAGAGCTGGCATTGGCTAGAGCAAGTGGCAAGGCCTCACAATAAGTAAGCACTCAACATCTGTTCTTTGTTGTTGCATGCCCTTTTTCTGCTCTGCTTAGGTGAGCATTTGTCAAGCCATTCATAGAACTCAATCCAATAATCTGGCCTTCACAGAGCTTTGGCTTTAGGAAAGCCAAGTTGCAGGTAGCTAGTACAGTTTAAGTGATTTGTATTGTAGATCGTTAACTTCAGTCCATTTGTCATAATCAGTTGTCGATGTCGTAAATATAACAGATACCACGAACCCAGGTTGTCGAAGTGGCACAAGCCTGAGTAGCCAAGTCAAACAATGGAATTTGAATGTAGCTGGGCCTAATTATTGGATTAAAAGAACAAGAGAGCAACAAGCACGGGTGGACTAGGCTCTACAGAAGATGCCGATTCATTTCCGCAAAAGCATATTAGTTCTCTGAGCTGCATCTTAGACAATGTGTCATTGGAGAGGGCACTGAATGTTGGGGAGATGCTGAAAATAATATTACACAAAATACTGAAGAGCATGGAAATGTTATAAATATGAATGAGCAGCTCCAGAAAAGTGAATCCGTGAAAATCCTCAGCTTCCTGCTTCTCGTAGCGCGAGTAAAGCAAGCTTGGCGAGCCTTACACCTCCACCTGCTTCATGTGTTTCAAAGACGATTGGCAAGGATAAGATTTGCCGTCCTTAGGCTATTTGATTGCTGTCATTCTTGAATCGCACTTTACCTCGTGCAGCAAAACAAGTCACCTGTCAAACATTCATAAAGATGTTGCCAGTATAGCATGACGATAGCAAAGTTGTAATCATCCAGGGAAGACGCTACGGACAGATGATCCACGAACCCTGAAGCACTTGAGGCACGTGACAATCTTATCGTAACTAAGTTAACGGTACTTCATTATACTACATGTTAACAACATATGTTGTCACACACATCTTTCTACATATACAAATACATACACCACTTTTTATGGTTCAAATGGTTATTTCCTGCAGTCAGAAAACATCCATTAAACATTTATTTTGTGTAATTTTTCAACATGCCCATGAAGAAATGAATAGGAAACTTCTGCAAAGCCTGAATACATAATGTTTGAAAATATTTTCTCAATTTTTGTAAATGTCAGTAAGCCAAAGAATTGCCAGGATTTGTGCACACATTCAAGTTATGCCGAGGGAAGGAGGTAATTCCTGAAGACTGGTAAATGGTTAGAGCTCACAACAATACTTGAGAAATGCCCACTTAATGATTGCCAAAATGGCATAAGTTAAACAGTACCTACAGATTATATAGTAAAATACAGAAAAGTTATATCAAATACATATCATGGATCATATTTAGCAGGAAAGATTAATCAAGCATGAGCAATACATTCATTACAAAACCAATACTGTACTACAAGTGTAAAAGGAAATAGAAGTAATGTGGATACACATGTAGCATTTACAGATCTCAAAAAACAATGTAGGTATAATTGTCTATTTTAGTTATTTTTCTAAAGGAAAAACCAGCAGGGTAGTATTTTAGAGATTAAATTTTCCACTTTACATAAATTGCTGTTGTAATTATTTGGTTGAGCAACTTTCCCAAGTCTGTGGAAAACAATTTCAGAAATGAAGTTTTTAGACTCTGCAGATTCATTGCTGCATAAATGTGTTTGTGTGTTTGGTAGAGATCCATAATAATGCCATACTGGGGATGGCTGTGTAGATCAGGGAAATTGTAGATGAAAAAATGCAAAAAAAATTGCATTTCTTAAAAATGCTGAAAACCACAAAAATTTTCAAATGTCAGCCAGTAGCTGTAGAGAAGTGATCATACGCACATGTGCACCACTCTGCGTCCCAAAGTGCGAGCAAGGCACGTACAGAGGTCTGCAGCTGCACATGAGCAGGTAAGTGGTTGCTGCCTCGCAAGCTGGCACTCTGTGAAGCAGAATTGCAGAGAGTTGCATGTAATCACTTCCCTTTCCTTGAGCTGTATGAGTGAAGGTACTTAGTACATACACTGTGTGATGAAAAGTATCCGGACGACCACCTGAAAACAAAGTACAAGTTTGGGTTGCCCTACTTTGGGAGCACTGGCAGTCAGTAAGGTGTTGGCCCACCCTTAGCATCGATGACAGCTTGCACTCTCTCAGGCATACTTTCAATCAGGTGGCAGGCTTCCTGGGGAATGGCAGCCTATTCCTCATGGAGCGCCAAAATGAGAATAGGCATTGATGTGGGTCTGTGTGGTCTAGCATGGAGTTGGGGGTTCCAAAACATCCCAGAGATGTTCTATCGGATTCAAATCATGACTCTGTGCAGGTCGTTCCGTTAGTGGGACGTTGCTGTCGTCGGACCACTCCGTCGCTTACCTTGCAGTGTAGACGGGTGCTCGGTCGTGTTGAAAGGCACATTGGTGATTCCCGAACTGATTTTCGATCGTAGGCAATATGAAAGCAGTTAAAGCATCAATGTAAACTTGTGCCTTGACGGTTCCACGTAAAGCAACAAGGGGGCCAAGCCTTCTCCAGGAGAAACTTGACTACATTGTAACCCCACCACCCCCAAGTTTCACAGTCGGCACTATACAGGCTGGTAGATGTCATTTACCAGGTATTTCCCACACCCTACCATTGGATCACCACATTGTGTACCATGATTCATCACACCACACAACAGTTTTCCCCTGTTCTATTGTCCAGTTTCGATGCTCCTTACACCATGCAAGGCGGCATTTGGCATTTGCCTGTGTGATGTGTGGCTTAAGGGCAGCTGCTCAGCCATGGAAACAAAGTTTCCACACCTCGTGTCGAACGGTCTCGGTGCCTGGAGTAGATCCTGATGCAGGTTTGAATTCCTGTGTGATGGTGACGATGGATGATTGACGATTACGCTGTATGACCCTCATTAACATTCTGTGGTCTCTGGTGGTCAACATGGGAGGTTGGCCTGCATGCTTTTTGGATTGTACACGTCCCTTCACGTTTCCACTTCACTGTAACATTGGAAACTGTGGACCTAGATGTATTCAGGAGGGTGGAAATCTCGTGCACAGGCTTCTCACTTCTTACACAAGTAGCGTCTGACCACGTTGAGAGTCGGCGAGTTCCTCAGACTGTCTCATTCTGCTGTTTGCTGACTACTTTGATCACTGACCATGTGTTTCACATGGCAGATGGTGGTGCTGTGTCGCCCTTTATGCCACACACGTTTCATGGGGTTTCCGGATACTTTTGATCCAGTGACGTATTTGTTTTTAAGAAAACCTGCTGATGTGAAAAATTGTACATACAAATTAAAGAAGACCACAGACATGCATAATTTTGGCAGTGGTTACAATTCTTTGGCAGGAAATGGTTTAGATATGTTGAAATATGAACTCCAAAATAAAAATCACTGTTCTCTCATGTATACACAATGCGTGTGTTTGTGTGTATCTATGTATGTGTGAGTCGCCTGCACCTATTTTTCTGTATATGCAACTTGCACACAATACTACCCATCCAACAAAACATTGATCGAAGCAGAACGCCACGTGCACGTTGATTCGTTGTTGTCATTACAGTAAGCAGTGAATGGATGGCGTAATGTCAGCCATGCGTTGAGAAGCACTCACACTCAAGCCGAGCAAATAAATTTTTCAACATTAAATAATATATTATACTTATGCTAGCCAAAAGCAAACTTTCACTATCACGTAATTTACTAGTTTTGACTGATATGTTTTAGTGAGGTGATTAAGTAATTTATTTCTGAAAATCACAGCTGTTATTGCTTTAATTCTTTTGATGACAGCATTTGATTTAATTTGCACTTAAGACATCTTTTCAATTTTTGGAATAATAAAAAGCACGTATATTTAAATGAGAGTCAAGTGTATTTTGTATAGTGTAGATCATAGCTGATTATTGTTATTTTTCCAAGGGTATTTGTTCATGTGAAAAGTGAATTTTTTGTCTTTGTCTTCTTGTTGTATGTGTGAAGTTGCAGTGACTTTGTTTTATTTCAAGGGTATTTGTAATTTTCACTAAGATATCTAATCAGTGTGGTTTTTATTTTTCATACAAAAACTTTCCGGCGAGACATGAGAATAAAATTATAAACCAAAGCAGAAAAACGCTATACATTTTCTTACGTGTCTATCAGAAAGCTATGTCATGGAACAGTTGCTCAACACTCTTACAAAGACTAAATCATATGCATATATTTCTTCAATTAACAACATTCTCATAAGATGTGAGGGAATAAAAATGCTATCTGCATATGTAGTACAAAATTAAGAATTTTTGTAAGTATACACGGTAGTTGCATGGGATCAGTGGGTTAACTGTGACGTTTAGGACAACATTGAGTTAGAAAACAATGACACTTGTGTCTCCAGAGGTAATGAGAATCCGCGGTAACCAGCCATGCCGTCTATGTACCAGCAACTACCTTTATGGCAGACTTTGTTTTCTAAGAACTGACCATGCTTCATTACGTTGGCTACTGAATTTTAAAAACTCCAAAGGTCAAATAGCCCAGTGGATAGAGTATCTTCAAGAAGATGACTTTGAAAAACAGCACAGATCTGATGCCTTCACATGAATGCAGATGCACTTTCTAAGAGGCCATGTGAGCCATTCTGCCGTCACTGTGAATGCCAGGAAGACAAGAGTGGCGAATCACTGAAGGTACGGAGGACAAGAATTCAAGGTTCTTTATCTTGTGATGGGTCACCTACCTGGAGTGGTGAGGGTATCAGGAAAGATGTTGAAAAGTGGTGTCGAATGTGCGACACCTGCACTGCGAGGTAGGGACCACGGACCAGGGGACAAGGTCACCTCCAGAAATACGATGCTGGAGCCCCATTCGAGAGAATGGCAGTAGATATTCTGGGTCCCTTGCATGTCACAGAGAGAGGTAATCTGTATCTACTGGTGGCCCAAGATTACTTTATTAAGTGGCCCGAGGTTATTCCCCTCCCAACACGACAATGAAGCCAGTAGAATCTCAGTCTAACTCTGTCTAGGGTCTCATTAACACCGAAGTGCCCACTGGCTGCCGCATTATGCAGTTCTTTTAAGACTTCTAGAACCCTGCATTCTGCAAGGACCAACTGTAAACGTGTGTGTTTTCCATCATTTCTTTCCCAGTTTCTGTAAAGTACACCATTCATCAGTATGAGGTAATTGTTTTATGCCCAGTCTGCTTTGACTGCTGCTGTCAGACGAGATATCTCTGCCCATTTTGGTCGAAAGCCAGCTTCTTTCCACTCTAATAATGGCTGTAAAGTGAGATCATTCAGCAGAAGTGTTCTGTTAATTGTAAGCCAATTACAGTTTTGCCTCCTCTATTAGTATTTAGTTGTAAGCGCACTTGGTATAAAACATGCACACACATTTTGCACCACATGGTACCTTCTCACAAAAGTTTGTTTGCCAACGCTGTCCACGTGAATATCGCAATCTGCTGAATGACATGTACCATTTTCCTCCCAGTCCATGTAACCCTTCCCTTGTCTTGGTACAATGCCTGTTCTTGTTAAGCTGGAGGCGGAACTGCTCATTGTTGTCGTGCAGTGAATAATGGTGTTTCATTTTCAGTGCAGGGCTGAGCTACCAGGCGGCGCTGTCGGCTGTCAGAAGTTGTCCGAAAGTATGCTCCCCTCTCGGAAGACTCCGGCTCCTCGTTCGTACCTGCCTTGTTAAAAAATGTCTTCATGTACCTGTTGAAATATTAGTGAGTCTTTTATTTTTACATTTGTGTAGTATCATTTAAGTGATACAGTGGACTCCTTATCTACCATATTTCAGGAGACTTTCAAAAAGGTTTCACACATCCAGGATTTCAGTAGATGAGGGTTCTTATATGTACTTAAGTGATGGTACCAAAAGATATTTTCATCAATGCAATATCCAATAAATGATGAAAGCAGGTAATTTTATCATTATTTGTATAGGAATTTTTTACTGTGACCACTTAAAATTAACTGTTGATACGGTTCATCAGTACATTGAGAGTCCACTGTATTATCTAGTAGACTCAGTAATGTGTAAGTAATTTTTTCTCTTAGCAGGCCGTGTAAACAAAGATGTATTCATGCTCAAGTACAAATAGATAAATTGTTGATGTAGTTTTTGTAAATTACATCTTGTTCTTGTAAGAAATTTTTTTTACGTGGGTGGGATGTGTTTGTTCTCTGCTGGAAAGTTCAACATCAGTAGCTTTTTTTTTAATCTTGAAGAGGTTTGCACGACAGATAAGTGAGCTATTTTTGTATTGAAACCCCATTGTACGCACGTCCTCTGTTTTTGGGCAATATTTGCGTACATGTGTATATTGTTCTCAATACATGCTATTGAACATGTTACAGTCCAAGAAAAAATCATACAAATATACTAAATACAGTAATAATGAAAATGGAAATATAAAAACATGCATCATTTGCAAATTGAATAAGCTGTTAGTAAAATATTGGGTTATTACAGTAACACTCACAAACAACTCTTTATTAGTTCAAACCCTGTAATTTACGTATCACATATTAGATGTAAACAAAAAATGCTGTACCGGGCTTGAATGAAACACTCGTTATGAAATACAAATTTCTACCTTCCACTTTGCAGAAATGTTTGATTGCTGTGTGCTCGGCGGTAGGTTTCTGTGCACATGCGCTTCACCCGGCACATGTGTAAGTGCGGTGATGTCTTTGCAGGCGGCTGCGCACAACACCATAGTCGCCGTAGGCCTTGCAGAATGTAGCAACATTTTCTTTGCTGGCTGCAGAATGCTTGAGTTACAATAACACAGCGACCTACGCTGAAACAAATAGTTCAAACTACGTTATGACTTTGTTGTGATTTGGCCGGTTGCAGCTGTCGTCGGGCGGAGGCAACGCTCCCCCTTGTTCCCCTGCCTCGATAGTTTGAGCGAGGCGTGCCATTCTGTGGGCACGTCCAGGATTTAAAGCCGGCGTGGTGGCACGCTGGGCTGTGAGGGTGGACGAGGGTGTCTGGTTATAGTCCGTTGCCTTCTGTGTCGGACAGACTGCGTGTTTGAGATTCCCCGTGTGGCAGCACATGCTCCGTGTTAACCACGTGCTGATTCTCTAAACAGTACTCAAGGATGGCATGCGCAACTGCTAATCTCTTTAACGTCGTGTATTGCTCGACTCGATAAGCTTTACTGCACACTGTGTTGTGTATGATGCTGTCTTAACTGCTTACGCAAACTGCTGAAGCAACCTCAAGTGGAAGGGAGAATAGCTATTCAGACTTATAATAACTGTTTGTGTGTTGCTATGGTGAAAGTCTGAGCGAGGACTGATGCATCAAGGTCCGTGAATTTCGTAAATTCTTTTGGCGACACGTTAGACTTCAAGAATGTATACTCGTGTTACTTCATCGTTGAACCCCAGTTTGGACGTGCCCCTAGTGACTCTTCAGCCAGTAAAAAACAAGGAGAAATATCATGACTGTATCACGGGCAACTAAGAAGAATAAAAAAAAAAAGAAGTATCTCATCATGGTATCAACTAATGAATGAACAATAATGCTCTGAGCATGGGAAGAATTAAGAATTCTAGGCTGATGGCAAAAGAATTTACGAGATCCATGTACATCTACTGATAGGGAAGAAAATAAAGTTGCAGTTGGCGTTGCCCCGGACAGCCAAAATCAAGACTTCAACCAGTTAGTTCAATTTTGAAGCACTCAAAAACAGATTAATGAACTAAGCACTGTGCTCTTCTCTTTTTTTAAACACGAGCTGTTTTTTGAAACAAACTGCCAATTTGCAAACGCCATGAGAAAGTGAGTAGCACAGAGATAAAACTTGCTCGGACAAACAAACATATTAAACATATTGAGACCTAGTCTTACTGAACTATCCTGATTTTAAAATATAAAATTAAATAGATTACCTAATATTAATAATGTTCAGAACATTTTTCAGTGCATAATAGTTTTGGTGGTCACATGAATTATAATTTTGAACTTTACTCAAAAGTTCAATATACAATTAAGCAAAACCAAAACTAAACAAAAAAAATTAAATTGTGACCTAAATAGAAATACTACGCGATTATAAAGACTAGGTATAATCGTCCGCCATTTTTGGTCATTTAGTCCAGTGCGCATATAGTAGCATAGATTTTAATTCTCTCTGACTTTTCCAAGATTTGTTTCAAACAAATGAACCAGACAGCTAGTTTAGTTTTAAATTAATCTTTTTTAGTTCTTACCTGGTTGTTAACTGATGTTTAAATTTAAATCCTTCCTCTTATTCATTTATATAGAATGGAATTTCACTATGAAAATTCACCATCCTTGTCGATTGATTGAAAAGAAACCATGACTGATATTGACAAGTGACCTTGACCAAACAAATCTACCAGTTTTCCTCTACGGATTGTGCAGATGATGAGGTCTTCTCCTTGAAAGCCCTAGGAAGAAATGCAGTTATTGGATGGTTGTCATCTGAATCCTGTTTCCATTGTTGCTTACCAATCAGAAACCATTTATCACAGTAATATGATATGTGGGTGGTTGACTACACAAGAGAAAATCTTAGTGTATTTGATTGGCGATAAAGCATTTGTTTATTAAGTTGATTGGTTTTCGTCTGCTGCAGCCTAAAGAAGACTTGTACTTCATTTTTGCAGCTAAATACTACAACACACTCCCTCAACAAATATTTAAATATGACACTTTACGAGATCTGTGAATGCATGATTAAGAACACGCAGCAAGTGTTCTTAATAACACTTACTGCGTGGTTATTGTTCAATTTTTTTGCTTTGTGTGTTATAAGAACATGTGATAGTTATACTTTCGAATGGTATGATGCAAGTAATGTTTTCGCTGATGGGAACAGTTTTTTATGACTTTTTAATAATAAAAGTATGCTCTGACTAGTTGCGAAATACACTTTTTCTAGGCCGCAGGGCATTTATTTAAACCCGCGGTAATTTAACACGGCTTGTTACGCCAAGTTTACTCTTCAATACTACGCTTTGATGATTAGCAGTTCAGCAGTAGTTTCAATGCAGTCTTCAAAATACTCTGGATATGTATGGACAAGGCGAGATTCTAGTTGAGAAACGCGTAAGCAGAGTGCATACCATTCTCCATTAGACGCAAGCTGGCCCAGCCACAGAGCCGAGACAACTCCAGTGTTGCCAAGCGTTTGTAGCGGATGTCACTGGAGCCGGTGCAACCAGGAGTAAAGATTCACGGCCACACCAGCGCAAGGAAAATTACATTCCAAGTGCGTGAAAATCCTCTGAACTTATCATGCAGTTTCTCCGAAACTGTTTATCCAAATTGTTTCATATTGTGGAAATTGACGAACAGTTTCTTCCTTGCCATCACAGACCAGCAATTTTTTTAAAAAATAACTTAAGACAATTTAAGAAAAAAATAAATACTAAACATTTGCACACAATTCTTGAATAGTTGCCACGTAAAAAGAAGCTTAAATTTTTTTTTTCTTTTGAGATAGATGGGGTATGAAATCATTTGAAATGTAGAGAAAGGAATGTAATTTTAAATGAAGTTATCCTTATTGTTGTGAGTGGCATGGTTTTCACGCACTGGGCTGATAAATGTAGATAATGTTTTAGTCAAGGTGAATTATTAGGCATTGAGTCTAATGAGTACATCAACCTCTGTGTGTATTTTCAACACTAGGCCTTTATTAAAGAAAAATAAAGATTGAAACCACCTTTCTGTATCTAAATTACTAGCCTCACCTCGCACCGCAGAACACTATCGCAATAAGTTGGCATGCGTTCAGTTCTCTGCAGGGACATGAAGTTGAAGAGTCGCTCGACAACTGATTGGACTGAATCTGTTAGTAGTCTAGCTGTCACATAAGTTTGCCAGGATACGTTTTGACAGCCGCAGCATTTTGGGTGTTAAAATTTCATATAATGAATATTTGGTTTATCCTGTGGACTACTTGTTAACAAATATCTTTAACATAATTTATTAAAAAAATGTAAATATTAAGGCCACATATACAAATATAAACATATTCTGAAATAATATTTAGCGTCTACTCAGATGAAAATGATTGAAATATGATACAATTCATAACTGAGAATAACATGGAATAACAGTTCCTCGTAACATAAAAAAAACTCTGTTTTTATAAACAATTTAGTTGGAAAAAATCAAATTACTGTATGGCTGAGCAGGAAATGATTACTCAGTTAATTGATTGTGTGTATTTATTTCACAAAATAACTTTTAATTGTGACATATTTAATCGATAATGTGACAAAAATTAATATAGAAATAATTTTAATGGGAAGTAAAAGAAAATTACAACATAGCTATTTCGAGATTTAGTTAACAGAATGAATCCAAAATAATTATAAAGATGCTAAATGAGAGGTTGAAATGTTCGTTCAATAGTATGTGCAAATCTTATAAACTAGACTTTTAAAAATAAGAGTTTAAATATTTATATTTATACGTATATATGAAATACTAGGTATTTATTATTATTTGTTTTTAAGTGATATGCTTTCTGCTCGCTACAAAAAATTTTGTTTGTTTACTTTTTTCCTATATAAATTTAAGGCATGGCTATAAGCTGTGAGGTAACTAATAACGGAATTGCACTTTCCTATGGAATGTCACATTTNAAGCTGTGAGGTAACTAATAACGGAATTGGACTTTCCTATGGAATGTCACATTTACAGGTATTTTGTTCCAGCGATTACTGCAGCCGTACGCACCGAGTGAAATAATCATGTTTGTAAAGAGCTTTGTGAAAACTGTCTTCCTACTGGCTAATGAACTCTCTTCTGTTCCTCTTTCCTCCCTTTTCTCCCCCGAACTGACTTCACCCCCACCCTGATTAGTGGCTCTCCAGATGTTCACTGTACACAACCTCCTTGGTGGTGATGCAGCTAGCGGAAACTTTGTGCCNCCTGATTAGTGGCTCTCCAGATGTTCACTGTACACAACCTCCTTGGTGGTGATGCAGCTAGCGGAAACTTTGTGCCTTCAACTAACAATGGAAACTTATTGCCACAGTTAGAATAAAAGTAAAACTGCTCTAGCTATTGCCTTATAAAAATTGCGTGGAGTATCTTATGGTTTCATATTCCTGAAACAGCAATGAGCGATAATAAATAGAATACATGACAATCAAAAAAGGCATTATAGACTCGCTGGAAATTCACTAAAATGATGCTGATAACCATAATTCATAACATTTGAACAAGTGCAAGAATCAGTTACTCTGAAAATACATAAAACAGTCCAAATACACATATGACACTAGTTTACTTCTTATCATTTGTAATGCAACAAAAATCAATAAATAAATCAATTTTCTGGTTTCATCCCCCATCTATCTCTTCAAACAAAAATTTTAAAAGTAACTTAACTTTTATGGAATTTTGCAAAAAGGTTTAGTAATTATCGTTTTCTTAAGTTGTATTATGTTGATTATTGAAAACAGTGAGTTAGTGGTGTCAAGGAAGAAACAGTGCACCAATCCTCAAAATATGAAACTGTTTGTATGAGCGATTTCAGAGAAACGGCTTGATAAGTTTACAAATTTTTTGAATGCTTGGAGCATAATTTTCGTTGTACCGACTCTTTCCCAGTATTAGGTCAGGAAATAAGCACCACCCCTTGGTTCAGCTGGCTCTACACCGTATATCAGCTCCTTGGGTTCCCCATACCATTCAATGCAAATAGTAGTACTTACAGACATTGCAGCAGCGTCAGAAGTAGCAAGATCAAAGTGCAAGTCTCGCTGCTAATCAACTAGTTTTGGTGAAGGAAGATAGACTTCCCCTTCATTGGCAACTGGGGTGCATCGTGGAACTCCACCCTGGAAGTGATGGAGTTACCAGGGTGGCCACAGTGCGCACTGCCACCAGAACATTCAAACGTCCAACAGTGAAACTTTGTCCAATGTGTTGGGAATGTTGAAATGCAGCATTTCAAGGTGGGCGGAATGTTGAGACGTGTAAATAGTGTATGTTTTTTGAATGAGTGTAGTTGTGGGACTCTGTCTTAAAAATTAAACTTCCTGCACTGTGGACGACAGTGGCGCTATCAAGTCAGCAGTTGGCTACCCTGGTTCTACCGTTAGCTGCCGACAAGAGTTGACAGCCCTACTCTTTCAGTTGTTCATGGTCAATCATAGCAGTAAGCGGCGCTATTGGGCATGCTTGCTGCCTTTGGGCTATTTATCGCAATGTTTAATGTTTCTACATATCTGTCGTAGTTTTTATAGTTGCTATCAACATGGAGTGTAATAATGAATACACTAATGCAGTGGTCCCCAGCTGGTGGTTGCGTACCACTGGCGGTAAGCAACCATGTTCAAAAATATTTAATTTTTTTTTAAAACATTAAAATTACTCTTTTTAACTTAAAATGTCTAATTTTTCCTTTAAAAGTCACATTTTCACTCCCAAAGTTTTTTATCTCCCCTCAGAACCCTTAAAATTCACTTAAATGTGAAAACAGTGCTAACGCATTACACCTTTCAGTATTTGGTGGTATGCCTAATGATCATAATAATGCCAAGTGGTATTAATCTATGAAAAGGTTGTGTTCTAAAATTTAATACATTCATTTTTCTTTAAAATTAAATTTTTGAAATTTAAAATTTATGAATGGTTTTTAATGATTAAAATTCTTATCTTAGTTAGATAATACTGGAAACTACTAGGATTTTTTTAAGCAGTTTCAAGTGAAATTGCAAATACATGTACAAAAATATGCACATACATATTTGTAGAGATGTAGCATATTTTTTCTTGTTACTTATCAGTAATGGGTAAATGATTGTTGAGAGCCTGAGCATGTAGGGGAATGAAATAACTTGCGAAGAAGTGGAATAACTTGCATCATGTTCAGTTGTAAAGATAACGTCAGTGTAAAGATAAGAAAATGAAGCACGAAAGGATAGCATGGTGTTTCTGGGGTGTCAGACCCTGCTTCTGCATGTGCGGGATGCATTACTCATAGTTCTGAGTATTAGTGTCAGTTGAGCAGCTTTCTTTGCATACTTTAAAACATATCCATTATATTTTGTTAAGTATGCAATTCTTTTGTTACTTTTGTGTAGATACATGTAAAACTAGAATAATAGATGGTTGCGGTGCTGGAAGGTGCGAGGCAAGTACCCACGGAACGTGTACGACCCTGCGACGTCCATCTTGGGAGACGAGATCCTCGGGGAGATATTCCTGTCGGTGCTGCTGCAGTGCAGCCGGCTGCCGTTCCGACTGGACGTCTCCAACTGCTCCTTCCTCGACACCTCCTGGCTGCTGCCGCATGTCGTCCGCCTCGAGTTCGTGCCCTGCACGAGCCTGGGGATCTGCGTTGCGTGAGTGTTCCGCCGAGGCTGGGGATGAGANTCCGCCTCGAGTTCGTGCCCTGCACGAGCCTGGGGATCTGCGTTGCGTGAGTGTTCCGCCGAGGCTGGGGATGAGAGCCGCTGGTGTTTCTGTACGTGTGTTTGATTTGTACAGCTGCTTTGAGGACATTTCCAAGTTCTGCGTGGTTCCTTTCCCTGCGTGCTGTATCTCCTGTAGCCACGTGTGCCAGTCCCATGGATTGAGTGATTAGTGTTGTTTCCAAACAGTTCATTAACAAACTCTTTAGCTGAGAGNCACGTGTGCCAGTCCCATGGATTGAGTGATTAGTGTTGTTTCCAAACAGTTCATTAACAAACTCTTTAGCTGAGAGCTCCCTTAAAAGTGCCTTGTAGTATTCTCTGTCTCATGTAAGTTGGTGAGATTCTGACAGTTCGACGAAAGTAGCGCCAATGTTTACTTTTCGATTATGTAGCCTTTCGCCATCAGCTGGTACGTCAAGTGGAAGCTGTATTTTTTATCAACACGTCAGCTAATCCACTTGCCATTGTACTGTAATGCCTAACGAATTTTAAGATATTTTAGACTGACATCTGTCTAAAATAATTATTAGGTTTTAAAAGTAAAAATATAAAACCTTGCAAAAAATTAAATATTTGCTAACTCTTTTTTAATTTTTCCGAGACAGTGAANAAAGTAAAAATATAAAACCTTGCAAAAAATTAAATATTTGCTAACTCTTTTTTAATTTTTCCGAGACAGTGAATTTGGGTTAACATTTGCGAGACGTTAGTTGCAGCTACTAACACACTTTGGGCGTTATAGGTAATATATTTGAGTTGGAAATATGTGACGTGGAATAACTTTAGAATTGCTTAAAAACTATTCACTCATGTCCCACTTTCTTCGGAAACAAGGAAATGGGTTTTCGAGTGAACAATATGGCGTATAATTTACGTAGACGAACGATTACCAGCCGAATAGAAATTACTAGTACTGAAAATCGCTGTACACAAAATAGATGTTACTTTAAAAATTTTGCAGAGCTCGCGGATAAATAAAACTATTGGTACCTGTTCGTAAATTTGCTAACATGAAAGCTTTCTTCTGTGGCTGGTAATGCTTCTGAAAAAAGAAGATAGATGGCGCGCACGGCATGACAGCGAGGTTTGAGCCGTTTGCATTGCTCAATAGATAGCGACTTTTTAAAAGTTGACTTCTTCTATTACTGGCTCAGAACGACTCAAATTTGAAATGTATTTAGTCAAATTATTAGAAAAAATAATTCAACAATATTATGCAATATGTCATGTATGCTTTTGGAATTAATATAAAGCACATATGGAAAGCATGATCGGAAAGGGGGGATACGACGTTGTAAAAGGTTTTGAAGTTGCGTTTCATTTGGATACGGATAGTTTTATTGTGCATTTCATTTTGAACACCTATGCATTACTACTTTATCATGAAGTTCAGTTTGTAACACCAATAACCACTGTTTTGTGACCTCGTAAAATAAAATGTATTAATTAATCTAGGAACTCTTTCTTATCGCATATTTTCTGCTTGTCTAATGTGCGTCGGCAGTGCACTCAGAATAGCCAACGTAATATTAACTTTTGTTCGTTCGTGCATCAACTGATACAGGATTTTGTAAATGGCACTTTGTTTGTTTCCTATACGTTAAGTTGCCACTCACTGGCTGCCAGAATCTCGCCGACTTATATGAGACGGACTATACATGCTGCCATCCTTGGCTACCGTATGAATTATTGCAAGTGATGCTGATTTTCCCTCCGCATCTAGTCATTGCCAAGGGAAGTCCATCCAGTGACGAGGCCGTTGTGTCATCTAGCTCTGCAATGAGGTCATTTAGAGTGTGTTAATTTTTCCATGGTGCAAATTAATTTTATTTTTATGAACATGTCTTCACAAGGTTTATTTCGTGAAAATATATATATGCACAGTTGTGTGTTATTTGTCAGCACATAACCGTATAGAAATAACAGCCCACACTTTAAATTTTGATGGTAATAATTTTATAAGTATTCTCCCAATTTGAAATGAAGTAAAACTACATTTTCATAGATTAATAAGCAGCCTATAAATTTAGTTTACATTTTAATACTCCAACTAACCTAATATTAACTCATATAATAAACTCTTCAAAACCATATGATAATATAATTAATCGAACGTGCTAGCAGCAAAAGAATTCAGATGCCATCACTTACTTGAATGCATCTGTTTCCAGTCAGGGGTGCATTGATTATCACATTATCTGCAACTGGCAGTGGTTATTTAAAGGCTGATAAGTGAAGTGGGGAGACATTTACCACACGCAATGTTCAATCCGCGTGAGGAAGAGAAATTACTTATTCCATTATTTTCTAGCTAAAACTGTTAACGTGTCAATAATCATTAGTATTATTTCTGCATTATAAATACTACAATTTAAAACTCAGTGAAGTATGTAATTGCCTAGTAATAGAATTGTAAATAGGTATACTGCATTTCATATAAGTACACTAAAGTTTGACAGACAATGTGACCAACCTACACACTATATAAACAGTAAATGCTCTCATTTGCAAAGTATTGCATCAGCTGATGATTTGTTGTGGGATGTATGTTGTTATGTTGGTGATATTGATGATCATCATGTAAGAAAATAGTACTTAGAAGTGAAGGTTGTATTTCAAAACTTGAATCATACTTACAACATTTGTGGTTTAAATTATGTTTTTAAAGTAATGTACAATTTTTTTTTTTTTGCTTTTATCGAATTGGTTAAAAAATATGTTGAGCAATTATGACGGAGCATACAGACAGTTACGGTCAGTGAAACGTTTCCAGCTCTGTGAATGCCGTTGTACGTGTGATCCTTTTCCGTCATCTTACTGGTGTTATCAGAACATTTTATTTATGGTTAATAATGTTTTTATTTAATTTCATTAAGCATAGTTTGTTGTAGGGGTGCCTTTGTAGTGAATTTTCTTGCATCGTGTAAAGTAATATTATTGATGAGTATGGCTTGGTCTGCCATTTCCGGTGCTGTTATGTGTTTTGAAGCTGCAACGTGTGTTTTTGTTCTGCAGTTTATTATTAGTTTCGGGAAACTGGTGAAGTGTCGTATTTACTGAATGATTCTGAAAATTGTTTCGTAACAGTGGTAGACAAATGTGCCTAAGGACTGCCACAGAACGCGTTCTCAGGAGTTGCAAATTGGGATTACAAACCGTAAGTCAAAGTGTTTTGTAAATAATGTATTTCAAAACAGTTATTAGAATGTTTTAAATGTACGTGGCCTAGAATACCACTATTTCACCGCTGTTTTGTATTTTAAAAATAACACGTTTACTATAATGAAAAATGCAACAAGTATAAGGTTAACTTCGCCAAAAATATTTACATACATATGGAATGTACTTGTAATTCACATCAGTACAAACAATCTAATTATTATTTATCAAGTTTTCTTCTTTTGCTAAGGTCAAAACTTAACACGTTATAAAAATTTAATGTTTCTTCCGTACGAACAAAATTTTTTACTGGTCCATTNAATGTTTCTTCCGTACGAACAAAATTTTTTACTGGTCCATTAAAACAATACGTATGTACAGTAACACCCCAACTAACGCTACCCCGTTTTACGCGAATTCGGAGATACGCGGTTTTTCTTTTTGAGCGCCTGCGCGCCTTGGCTCTCCCACCCTGCCCAGTCAGTGTTCGGTTTACGACAGGTTCGAACGTGTTTCGCGTGGAATTGTTTACGTACGCAGTGCGTTTTATTGTTAACTCTTATTATGTCATCCAAAAGAACAAAAAATGAGTTATTTGAATCAAACAAGAAAAGAAAATCACTATCTTTGGAGTGTAAACTGAATATTATCAAAGACTTTGAAGCAAAAATTAAAATTTGTGAATTGGCAAAGAAATTTGACCTGCCGGAATCAACAGTCCGAACGATTATAAAAGGTAAAGAAAAAGTTATGGAAGCTGTGAAAGATTCTCAATCTTTGAATTCAAGCATCATTCGTAAACGTCATGGTATTATCGCTCAGATGGNAGTTCGAACGTGTTTCGCGTGGAATTGTTTACGTACGCAGTGCGTTTTATTGTTAACTCTTATTATGTCATCCAAAAGAACAAAAAATGAGTTATTTGAATCAAACAAGAAAAGAAAATCACTATCTTTGGAGTGTAAACTGAATATTATCAAAGACTTTGAAGCAAAAATTAAAATTTGTGAATTGGCAAAGAAATTTGACCTGCCGGAATCAACAGTCCGAACGATTATAAAAGGTAAAGAAAAAGTTATGGAAGCTGGGAAAGATTCTCAATCTTTGAATTCAAGCATCATTCGTAAACGTCATGGTATTATCGCTCAGATGGAAACATTGTTAAAATTATGGTGTGATAATCAAGTACGAGTGAAAAATTGTCCTGTTGATCAAAACACGGTGTGCTCTCAAGCTAAGCAGATTTTTGAGAGACTAAGAGAAGAAGCTGGGGAGGCGGCCAAAGATGAAATGTTTAAAGCTAGTAACGGCTGGTTCTGCCGATTCAAAAGTCGTTGTAATTGGCATAGCATCGCAGAGAGTGGAGAGGCGGCAAGCGCTGATAAAGAAGCTGCATCTTTCTATCCAGAAAAACTCAAGACAATCATTGAAGAAGGTGGCTACACTAGCCAAACCATATTCAGCATAGACGAAACCGGTCTTTTTTGGAAGAAAATGCCTAAAAGAACTCTTATTGCACGTGGAGAAAAAACCTTTCCAGGTTTTAAAGCCGCCAAAGATCGATTGACAGTGATGGTTGGTGCAAATGCAGCTGGTGATTGCAAATTGAAACTTCTCTTAGTTTATCGCTCAGAAAATCCAAGAGCCTTAAAAAATAAATCTAAAGCTGGTTTGCCCGTCATTTGGAAGTCTAATGCGAAAGCTTGGGTGACAGGTTCTCTTTTTGAAGACCGGTTTGGCCATCATTTTATTCCTGAAGTCGAACGTATTGCCAATTAAAAGAAATCCCATTTAAAGTGATGCTAATAATTGACAATGCACCAGGTCTCCTGCTACTCTAATTAATTTCAACCCACGGGTGAAAGTTGAATTTTTGCCACCAAACACCACCAGCTTGCTTCAACCGATGGACCAGAGAGTCATTAAAACATTTAAAGCTTACTACACAAGACGATCGTTTGCGCAATTACATGAAGCTATGCGACAAGACAACGAGCTTTCTGTCAAAGACTTTTGGAAGCAATTCAATGTTTTAGATGCTGTTAGAATTGTTGGACAATCTTGGAATGAGATTTCACAAAAAACTTTGAATGGCGTCTGGAAAAAACTGTGTCCATTCTTTTTTACCACAGAAACCCAAGGAAAATCAGCGCCAGATCTTGAACAAATCAATAGTGTAATTGAAGAAGTGGTCGATATTGCCAAACAATTAAATTTAGAGGTGGATGGTGCTGACGTTCAAGCATTGCTGGATTCACACAATCAAGAGCTGACAATTGACGAGCTTATAGAAATGCGTGAGCATGAGCAAGACATTGAACAAACTGATTCGTTAGACCAAGTTGAATAGGAAAATCAAATGACGATTGCAAACTTAACAGAAGGCCTCAGTTCAATTGAAAAGGGGTTACAAATTTTAGAAAAAATAGACTCCAGCGAAGAGCGCATTTCTACTACAAAACGGGGGATAAAAAAGTTATTGGTGTACTACGAGGAAATTTTGCGTGAAAAGAAGAAAAATTTAACTCGTCAGGCTACAATGTTAGAATATATGAAGCCTTCTACGTCAAAATAACTTTGGTTTACTTTTTTTATTCATAACAATGTAAATTGTTTTATTATCAAACATTTTGTTAAACATTTTTCTTCTAAATTATGGTTTTCTTTAGACTCTGGTCCCAATTAAACATAATTTATATGTATTTATATGCAAAATTGAACCCCGACTTACGCAAATTCGACTTACACGGTTATCGCTAGTCCCACCTATCGCGTAAGTCCGGGGTATTACTGTATACGTATTCAAAATTATAGTCACATAAAGCTGGTTCCACAATACTGCGATACGTTGCGGTGAGCGGTAGCCAATCAGGACGAAGCAGCAGTCAGTCACAATGAGTCTGCATCGAGTGCGTTGCACAAAATTCTTGCATAGCGGTTGTCAACAATAGCCTGCGACAAAGAAGAAGAAAAAGTGTTTGTTTCCAAGGAGAATGAAAACATCTATTTGTTTACGTTTTGAAAACGATGACCACATTTACGTCAACATCTTTGTATTTGTATTTTTATTGTTGCTCCATGACTGTACAAAATAGAAGACAAGGCTTCTCATACATATGGATAAGGTCTTAAAAATTGTTTATTAACATCAAAATAATCCTTCTTCGTCTTATTATGAGTCTCATTATCGCCAATTTTCATCGCACATCACGTTTATACTGCCTTGTTTATCTTCTACCCACTTAAAATGTACAGTGTCAATGTTTTTCGTGTCTCTTTTGTTACATTTGTGAGGTCTGAAAATGTAATTTTCACAGTTGAAATAGATAGCAGCACCCATCTCAGACGGCGTCCGTTGCCAACAGATCATCGTTCAATTGTGAAACAGTAAGTATAACTTTTCGCAGTCGATCGCATCGCCGTATTGTGGAACCAACTTAAGTAGTGCTGTAAAACAATGCCGTCTCATGAAAGACCTTTAACTAAACCCCATCCACTCGCAATAAAATAAACATAGCCCCAGCAGTATAACTTGGCCATAACAAAAATAAAGTAAGCTGGAATGGTAACCTACATTGATCATAGCATTTGTTTTCACACTTTGCTTTCTTCATAGATAGAACAGCTGAGGCGGAAGGATACATGGTCGACGTGTTACATTTCTATAACTGTCAAGTGAACTTACATGAAATGGTGTATAGCAATACAAGAAGAATTGTCAACATATACTTATATTCGCTACAGTAGTATTATCCTTGATTTCTTTCCTACCATAAAGTTGAGTACTTTATCTAGTTCCACAGTAATGACCCAGAGAATTGAAATCGTATCACATGCACTCAGTCCGTTATCGTTCAGTACAATACACGATAAAGTTTTCACTCTTTTCATAGTGGAAAATGATTTTTCAATACCAGCAGATGTTACTGGGAGTGTATAGCCAAGACGGTGATGAAGTAATTGAACGTAAATAGTTCATTCATGTCGCGATACTCCGACACTTTCAGGACCTCTGTGTTGAGGCAAATAGCAGCAGTTCTTTTAGAGCACAATTCATACTCAGCTTTCACCACAGGGAGTGATATTTCACCATTAAAG
Organism: Clitarchus hookeri; assembly: GCA_002778355.1. NCBI lineage: Eukaryota > Metazoa > Arthropoda > Insecta > Phasmatodea > Phasmatidae > Clitarchus > Clitarchus hookeri. The sequence continues at coordinate 43,204 of NQII01006203.1, read as the reverse complement.
TATGGAGAGAGACCCTCCGGCTTTCACCAGTAGAAGCAAAACCTAAAAGAGGCACCCAGAAACTTGGTAAAATATCCTCGTTGATATGAATCTGCCAGCTAAATTCTGTATGACACACTCAACACTAGGTATAAAAATACCACCTGTACAGTCAAATCTTGACAAAACGAACCTGGTGATAATGATTCCTTTAAATTTAAGACGCTATTTTGGGAAACCATAAAAATTTTGTTTGAAAAACTGAAAAATTGGAAGGAAATAGGCAGAAAACTAAGTTTGTTGCATTTATTTTGGTCACTGAAAGTTGCGATTCTCTTCGCCACTACTGTACAACTCTAAAGAGGGTAATATCTAAAAATAGACATCACTCACAAACACACAACTGTCCACCACTTCCATCAATGTGGCCAATCAGAGCTGGGCAATCCCGACTTATGCCGATTCTGCCGATGCCAAACATTTGTTGCCGATCCTGCTAATTTTTTTGGCTGATAAGTTATTTTTACCATTGAATAAGTTCCTGATGACCAAAAGTTATCAAGTGTAGGCCTATAACTAAATTAGTCAAATGCTTACTATTTATACAAAAACATTTTTAATTATTTACAGTTCCACACAATTCCCCCCAATCTTTTTATATAGAAGACATATTGAGGTAAAAAGACACACACATTCTGCACTTATAATAATAATATTAATAACAAAGCAATATACATTCAGTAATTCTGTAAGTATCTATGTGTAGTTAAATCAGCATAAAATGGGTAAGAAAACACATTTGTCTACTGAAGCAAAAACACGCCATCCAACACAACAAAACATTCTAAATTCTATAAATCTAGTCTACAGTCTACTTAAAGGTCATTTCACACTATCAAATATTTATTCAATTTAATGACTCGAATTTAAATTGTGGAACTAAAGATTCACTTCATTTGCCTTTCGATGAATTGCATTCAGTAAGCTTTCAAGTCTCCACATACAAATTTATCACAAACTTTTTATGAAGCCAGTTTAAAAAATACCAAAAGTAAATTTTTAGAAGTATCTATGACTTACGCAGGACACAAAAATAATTAGTTAAACCACAACAAAATTTATTCATTTTATTGTACACTTTCCTTTTTAGAAAATATGCCTTCTTATTCAGTAACACCTTTAGATGTTTGCAGACAACTAGATTATTATGATATTACTTTCATTAATATTGTCAGAAAAGCTGTGATAAGCGACTGAAATTTTGGATTATACAAAATATTCTAAACGAAAATCTTGAAAGAAAATGAGACATTCAAGAAATTGAAAGAGAAAATGGCCGTCTTTATGACGTTTCTATGACATCGTACAGCATTGACTGAATATTTAATTCAATGAAAATTGAAGGCAGTTATAAGACAAATTTGTTGGTGTGAAAGGGTCTTAAGCAAAACACCAGAACATAACAAAACATTCTGCATTCAATAAATCTTAATGTATGTACATGAAAATGTATAAAATGGCAATAAAATCTCAATATTTGCCTGTAGGATGCATATTTAAATTAAATTATAAAATAAACTTTTAAACTCGTTCTGTTACGACCACGCTTTCTGATTACTGAAGCTGACAAGTACGCAAGGGTAAGTCCCGCACGAGTGTCGACAATCGCAGTGATCGTTATACAGTCCATAAAATCGAAGTGACATTGCGACTACACTCATATTGTTACACAATCGATTCACAATCAAAGCAATCGCAACTATTATACGTTGACTTTATTATCATGCAGTGCCGTGGCTATTTGCGTGTGGCTTATAAATGTAGTACAAAAAGTACGTGATTTTATATTTTATGTTATTAACCACATTGATACCAAGCCTTTGAAAACAGTTTTTTTTTAAATTACATGAAATTTTGCACAAAATTGGCAAAGTTTGTGATAAATTTTGTTTCTGACTCCCAGTGCTTCCAATTTTCACCACCAATCAAATATGGCATCATGGTTTACAGCATGACGTGAAATAATAATAATAATAATAATAATAACAACAGCAGCAGCAACTTAAGATTGGGCTGTCGCCCTGTGGCAAGTTACAACTCTCCTCCTCACTTCCCTCCCAGACCCTCTCACAGTTACCAAATCCTCCCGCAGTAAATTCCATTCCCTCACAGGCCTCGACTGTCTACCCCGCTCTGTTCTCCTCCATACCCTCTGAATCTTTTTGCTGTTATCCCATCTCCCTCCGTAAACCCCCTATCAACCGGGACTCCCCCATCCTCCCTCTCTGTTCACCATCCTGTACATCCTGACCAGCCTCTCCACTCTTCTCCTGTCCTTCAAGGAGCACCATCCCAATTCCTTCATCATTACTGATGGCCTGTAGTTCCCTTCATCCTCGCTATCCTGCCCCTGCCTTCTCCACTTGCCTTTCACCCACCTCGCTGCCCCTTCTCAAGCTCTTGCACCCCCACCTCCACGTATGGATCCCACTCCGCTGCCGCATATTCCAATGTTGGCCGTACCACTGTGGTATATCCTTTTTCCTTCACCTCACTGCTGACTCCCTTCAATACTTTTCCCAGCATTCCCAAAGCTCTTCTTCCCTTCGAAACCACTCTCTCTACCTGCTTTCTCCACCCAAGATTTCCCTCCAATACCACCCCTAGGTACTTGTACTCTGTTGCCTCCCTGATCTCGTGCCCGGCCCATCTGTAAATATTCCTGCTCTTTGTCCTTTCTCTCATAAACCTCACTACCCTAGTCTTCCATACATTGATTTTCACGTTATTCTTTTCAGTCCACATCTGTACCTGATCAATATCTTATTGCAAACTGGCCTCCCCACCCACCTCTTTGTACAGCACACAGTCATCTGTGAACAGTCTACTTTTTCCATTCACCCCTACAACCATGTCATGTGCCATTATGATAAACAAGGGACCCAGCACACTTCCCTGTGTCACTCTTGATGTAACCACACCTTCGTCAGATAAGGTGTCCCCTACTTTCACCCTCTGTCTCCGTCCCCTGAGGAAGTCTCCAATCCTTGTCACTAGTAGCTCATTAACTTTCTTCATTAATATCCCATGGGGCACCTTATCAAATGCCCTCTCCAAATCTATGAAACAGGCATCCACCTGCTTCCCCTCATCTACTGCCTACACCAGGTCCTCTACCAGTCCAGCCAGTTGTGTCTCACATGAATAGCCTTTTCTAAATCCATGTTGATACTCCTGCAACCAGTTCCTCTCATCCATCACCGCCATCATGCACTGCACTACCAGTCTCTCCATTACCTTCCCAGTATTTGATGTGAGACTCACTGGTCTGTAGCTGCCAGGTCTTACCCTATCCCCCCCCCTGGCTATAGATTGGGACCACTAAAGCGTCCTTCCATCCTTGTGGCAATCTACCCTCCTCTAACGACCTACCAAACACCACCTCTATAGATATTTCCCCATCTCTCTCCCACCAAACTTAAGGCCCCTTTATTCCCTTTACCATCTCATGCTCCCCTATCCTAAGTCTACAATATTGCCCGTGGCCACTACCTGCTTCCATATCCCATACATCCGGCTCCTCAAACACTGACAAGTACTGGGCTTGCAGCATATCCGCCTTTTCTTAGTTCGTTGTCGCAGTCAAGTCATCTCTACCTATCAACATCGGGATTCAGTCATCTCCTCCCTTTCCCTCCTTGAGATGACCAAACAGTTTCCACCATTCATTGCCTTTTCCTTCTCCCATCATGTTCTCTAAGTATTCATCTTTTGCCTGTTTGATCTTGCTTTCCAGCTCCTCTCTCATCTGCCTCATCCATTCCCTAGCACTTGCCATTCGTTTGTACCTCCACTTTGCATGCAACTGCCTACACTTCATCTTCAATCTCTTGATTCCCCTGCCATAATACGGTGTGATCTCCCCTAGCCCTTATTCTTTTCTTAGTAACAAATTTCTCCAACATTACTGCCGCTATCCTTCAAAACTCTTCCCACAAGCCTTCCACACTTCCCTCCTTAGCCCAGTACTCAAATCTATCCCTCAGGAAAATTGTTGCTCTCTTCTTATATCCCCACCCACACTGCCCCACCAACCTATCCCTAGTTTGTTCTGTCCTCGTTCCCCCCACAGGGATGTCATGATCACTAATCCCATCCACTACTATAGCATCAACTATCACACTCCCAGGCTTAACCAACACCACATCCAGCTCTTAGCCAACACCCTCTTCATTCCATCTCGTAGGTTGTTTCCACAGCTTGCACAAAGCCTCTGTTAACTAATTGTGCTGCCATGTTCATGGGGCCCATCCCTTCTGCGCCCTCCAACCACTGCACTCCTGGCATACTCATATCGCGTGCTGCAACTGTCCACTGCCTATCCCTCAGTCTATCTGTTCTTTCCTTCAAAACTTTAATGGTCTGCCATCCCTGTCCCGGTGGCCTGTATGCTGCCAGCAGTCCGATACTCCTACATCTCCCCTTAACTTCAATTTCCTCACTTCAACTTCTTCGCCAATCCAAAAAGGAGACCCTTTCAATTCTTCTCTCACACACACCATTATCCCCCCCCCCCCCNCTTCTAAAGATTGAAAACACATCTGGCCTGCATTCGTTGTCTAACGTTTCTTTACTCAGCCAAGTCTCCACCGCTACGACTATGTCTGTGCCCCGTACCTTTCAGAAACACCCCAGAAGCTATTTAACTTGCTGTACACACTCCTACAGTTAACTACCATTATCTTTATGCTGTCACACTGATTCACTGTCCATCCTGCATTCCCTACAGCCCTTTCTCTGTTTATTACCGCTCCTGTCCGCTCTACTTCCAAATGCCATACCTTCCCCTCACCTCTCTCTGATTGCTATTTCAAACTCTCGCTGCTCAACCCTACTTCTCTCCAAACACCCAGCTGTCTCCCTACCCTAACAGATACCCCAAAATCCTCCTACCCTGCTCTGTCAGGTGCACCTGGTCCCTTCCTACACTTTCCTATCCTACCCACTTCATGCTATCCACAAATCATTACATTTTCATACATCGGATGTCTAGTGGGCTGGTGGTTGTATTTTGTGACAGCAAAGAATTTACATTTTACTACGCTGATTCAGCATCGTTTACTGCCACAAAAATATATTTGTGGTATTAGTGCATTATTATATACGGTACCATAAGCTCGCATTCAAAAGTTTTAGGGCCGAAACTTACAGCAACTAAAAGCTAGTGTAACATAAGGGAAAAAATATTTTTTTGCCATCCAAAAACTTTGTGTAATTTTTTTTTTCTTCAATACATTTGATTATTTGTTAAATGCGAAATAGGTTATGTAAACAAGCACTAATTGGCGAAAAAGATCAGCAAACGAGAAACCGATCATAACAAACTGCAAAAAACACCATAATTGGCCGATCATGACGGGTAACCGGCATTGGCCCAGCTCTGTGGCCAATGTTGACCCACAAGTGCCTGGCAGGCCTGGCGTTACTCAAGTTGCATGTCATAACTCCTAGTCCAAAGGCCGCCCATTGTGAGGTCACATAATAATAATAATAGTAATAATAATAAAAACACTGGATTGAACTGCTGAAAGGAGAAATAAAGTGGCGAGTGGAGTAGTGAGATTTGGGATGCTCTTTGAGAGCTGGTGAGGGTGAAGTGAGGTGAGTATGGAGCAGCGCCAGAATGCAAGGGCAGGGGAAATGGGAGATCTCCAAGAAAACCCGCTGACCAGCAGCATCATCTGTCACAATTCCCACATGCGAAAATCCGGGGGTAACACCACCAGGAACTGAACTCAGTTCGCCTTGGTGGGAGGCAAGTAGCCTAACCACTACACCACTAAGGCCCCCCACTCAAATGTAAATACATCTCATCATTACTCAGTTTTTAATCATGTAACTTAAACTAAAGAGAACAGTGGTGGAACACAACATGACTTTAAACTCAATTTCAGTTCTTAATCAAGTTTAGTTACTTTTGCTTAGATGCAAATTTAATTTTTTGTTTGTGAAACCGGTCCTAAGGAAGGATGCTGTTGGGAATGAATGGCAGGATGTTAAGGAAGGATGCTGTTGGGAATGAATGGCAGGATGTTAAGGAAGGATGCTGTTGGGAATGAATGGCAGGATGTTAAGGAAGGATGCTGTTGGGAATGAATGGCAGGATGTTAAGGAATGATGCTGTTGGGAATGAATGGCAGGATGTTAAGGAAGGATGCTGTTGGGAATGAATGGCAGGATGTTAAGGAATGATGCTGTTGGGAATGAATGGCAGGATGTTAAGGAATGATGCTGTTGGGAATGAATGGCAGGATGTTAAGGAATGATGCTGTTGGGAATGAATGGCAGGATGTTAAGGAATGATGCTGTTGGGAATGAATGGCAGGATGTTAAGGAATGATGCTGTTGGGAATGAATGGCAGGATGTTAAGGAATGATGCTGTTGGGAATGAATGGCAGGATGTTAAGGAATGATGCTGTTGGGAATGAATGGCAGGATGTTAAGGAATGATGCTGTTGGGAATGAATGGCAGGATGTTAAGGAATGATGCTGTTGGGAATGAATGGCAGGATGTTAAGGAAGGATGCTGTTGGGAATGAATGGCAGGATGTTAAGGAATGATGCTGTTGGGAATGAATGGCAGGATGTTAAGGAAGGATGCTGTTGGGAATGAATGGCAGGATGTTAAGGAATGATGCTGTTGGGAATGAATGGCAGGATGTTAAGGAAGGATGCTGTTGGGAATGAATGGCAGGATGTTAAGGAATGATGCTGTTGGGAATGAATGGCAGGATGTTAAGGAAGGATGCTGTTGGGAATGAATGGCAGGATGTTAAGGAATGATGCTGTTGGGAATGAATGGCAGGATGTTAAGGAAGGATGCTGTTGGGAATGAATGGCAGGATGTTAAGGAATGATGCTGTTGGGAATGAATGGCAGGATGTTAAGGACGGATGCTGTGGGGAATGAATGGCAGGATGTTTAACTCACACTATTAAAGACTCCGCCTGTTGCTGTGCATGTAGGATTGGAGCGTAAGAATTTGAACACGGGAGGGTAGAGGAGGAGAGATTCAGAGATGACAAAGCATCACTTCACAACATCATGTATTGGGTGAAGCCTACCGTACTAGGGGGAACAGGGGTTGTCGCCCATACGTCATGCAAGCTTTAGTTTCGAATTTATTTGTACCAGTTCTAGTTTATTTTCTGAAGGAAAGAAAGGCTTATCAGATAACTTTCCCCTTTCTCTATGCACGCGCAAAAAATTAGGGCTCTATGTATTATCTCTGGGACCATTCAACTACTTTCAACTTCACTACATGAAGTTGTTACGTTATATCTCAAAAACTACTCAACCGATTCTCGCCAAATTTGGCATGTAATTAATACTGTGGTAGGCCATGTAAACATAAACATTTGAAATTGATATGGCACTTAATTTAAAAATTGTGACTGTGAAAATATTTTGGGTTTATGTGGTATATCTGCCATACTTTTCTGCCGATTTTGACCAAATTTTGTTTCCAGAAAGTATCGATTACAAGCATCATATATGCCAATAAATAAACAATTTTGCTGGCCATATTGTAAGATAGCACCACATGAATTAATAACGTTATGTCATATTTTGTGAAACAATCAACCAATTCTTATCAAATTTGGCGAATAAGTTGTATTATGGTAGGACATATTAATTGATATGTTTTAGGTGACTGAGACACTTATTTCCAAAATGATGGCCCTGTAAATATTTTGTAAACAATATCATTCAAAACGTTAGATTGATTAAATTGGAAGTTGATGCTTTGAATCCTACTACCCCCATAAAACATTTGGTTGCATGCTAGCTTATGGTACAAAGTTTTCTGTGTTTGGTTCCTGGGCAAGGCATATGTATATTTTTAATTGTCTCACTACTGTTGCATATGACATTGCTGTCAAAGAGACATCAAGGCCTACCTACCATCAAGGCTTTTAAGAACTTCATTAAAAATATTTGCAGTCGTGTAGAGAAAGGTTGGCTCATTATTTATATCAGCAACTTAAAAGTGGTTTTTTCATATTATTGTATATTAATCAGTAGCAGTATCATTGCAGCCCCTATATTTAATTGATGAGGGTTTGCACGCATATTGCTAAATGATTTTCTTTGCAATTTCTTTAATTTTTTTTTTTTTTTAACTTTTTGGGGATTTTTTTTATGTTTTCCGAATATTACGTTATAAACTTTCTGTATTTATAAAATCCAAGTTTGTAAAATTAGGGATATAGTGTAGTTGATAAAATTGTTCATGTCTACTTTCTAAGCATGCTTCTTCTGTATGTTGCGACACAAATACTGGCTGGTGTAATCAATGTAATGGTTTCAGCATGTGGTTTTCGTAAGTGATAAATTATTTAGTTACATGTCACATCGTGTTTGCACATTGCGGCTGTCAGAATACTGGCAGCAAACAATAAATTAAATCCTATATTTAGTGGAAGTTTGTGGGTTATAGTTATCTCATAAGGAATTATTTATGTAGTTTCTTTCATCTGACTTATACAGCGTTGGTGTGTTTACTGTGCAGATTTGTGAAAGGCAAAGCTGTCGTAGCAGCCGTGAAGAACAACAGTTTAGCTGCAGAGGATGTGAGTATTAGCAGTATATCAGTCACCTACTCTGGGTGGAGTGAGGTAGTTGTGTTGCGCATTATCTTGTGTCTACCAAGCGCAAGTCGTGCTTGGCCTCCAAAGCAGGATCGGCACATTTAGATACATGTAAGAAGTATGGTTTCTTCTCATGGGGAAGAATGAATAACATCCTACATTGTAAGAAATAGTCGTGAGTTCACACCAGCTGTCGTGCACACTCCTAAGTAATGTAAAGCGTGAATGGATAAAGATACAGTTCTATGATTTTTATGTGCTTGTTCAGTAAAATGAGCCCCTAGCAAAAAGTAACTGAATTTTAATGTAATCTTGCAAAAAATTTTCAGCATAACTGAAAAACGTTTTGCTGTAACACTTAGAACTAGGCAACAGCACACAGCCGTGATAGGCTGTTGGCACCAGCTAGAGGGAGTGGGAGGAGTGCCGCAGGTTGCCTGGCCTTGAGCTGCCAAGAAGTTCTGTGCCAGATATAGACAATGTTACGAACTGAAGCTCTGGTTTAACAAGGTAACGAGTGGTAGAAGGATGCGAGGTGTGCGTGTGCTTGCAGGACAAGATCGAGGTGGGGGATCTCCTGGACGAGCTGGACGGCAGGTACGTGACCAGCAGCACGAGGGGGCAGCTGGCGTCCATCATGAGAAAGTGCTCCGGCAAGCCCGTCCCCGTCACACTCATCAAGGTATGCGCATTCATTACGGATGACATTAACTGGAATTTTTTTTCTCTGCATGTTCCCAATATGCATTGGCTCATTATTAGCCTGTCATATTTGTGCGTTCCAATACTGACCTGGTTGTTTGTTTACATTATGTTTAACAACACATTCATGCTTTGATAAACAATAGAAGTACAATTTGAATATATCCCAGTTATATTAAAACTTGGTCAGAGGTACGACACTATCATTTCAATATGTTAAAATCAGACTGACACACAGAATACCAGGACAGATACGGCGATGTGATGTTGGCAGTGCAATTCATTCCGACATTGTGCACGCGGGCATGCACACGCGTGTGCGCGTGCTCGTGCACATTCGCACACCTGCACCCCCCACCCCAACTAGCCTTAACTGGATTTGACAGTTATAGAGGCAAAAGACTAGTTCAGTGTTGGGACTTGACGGTTAATTGCGCAGTGGTCATGCAGTCTCTACTCCATGTTCCCTCTTCAGTTGCGCTGTTGCTCTCCTGTGGGCTTCACTAGTAATAGAGCACTTCTGAAGTCCTCTTTGAAAATACAGTAATACTGCTTGTTACCTTCAGTAATGCTGGTCCTGTATTTTGAAAATTAATTGGTGTTCTGACATTTTGTGTACTGCCGATACAATATTATGTCGCATTGAACTTGGTTATAATGGATGTATAATATGTGACCTGAATGCACGACAGTTTGTGTGAAGTTTGCTGTATGTAGCATTACAATGTCCACATTTTGTGAAGACTACAGCAGGGTAACATTATTTCTCCAGCAGTTTTTATGAAGTTTACTGTAACACTAGAAATATCCAGTTGGCTGAAAGGGCTGTGGGTTCAACAAGCCACGTCGATTGTGGCCGTGCCCTTAATTTATTTCAGTCCAACATTAAAATTTTTTATCTTTATATCTGTGTGTGTTTTTTGTCATATTGCCTAAATGAGTACATAAAACTAAATGCTGAATGCTGGGAAAAACCTTTGTTTTCAATTTTCAAAAATTATTTTTTTATTGAATTTTTTTTTTAAAAAGTTTATTACAGCTTTTGTTTCTATTATTTTCAAGTTCACTCACAGTCGTGTATTCTTGAGATGCTCGTAGAGACAACATTTGTGAAGCAGCGCTTGACTGTACTGACATGTGCCCTTGTGGACGACACCCTAGGACACGTGCCTGTGTCCGCACTGAATGCCAAGGGTAACTGAGTATGAGCACGTCATTGACTTTGAAGCTTGGTAGTGTGATCAAAGTGTTAATTTCATGGAAGTTCATAACTTATTTTTAACTTGAATTTAATAAAACAAGTGACATGCAATATTTGTGCAACCATGAATATTGTTCTTAGGCTGAGGCACAGTGCAGTTGCATATAGAGCTGACATCCATGTGTNGATATTTGTGCAACCATGAATATTGTTCTTAGGCTGAGGCACAGTGCAGTTGCATATAGAGCTGACATCCATGTGTCGTGTCATCATAATGCAGGTCTAGCATGTAAGAGATGATAGTTGACAGATATGTGATGCCTGGCTAGCCCGGACAGTGGGCGAGGCTAAACGAGGTAGGGGAGATGAAAATGGATTAAATGTGTTTCGGGGAAATGGTAGCGTTCCGAGAAAACACACCAATCATCAATGACATTTGTCTCACGGGAAAAATATGAACGTGGATATACGGAGGATGGAATGTGGATGACTGTGGTGAGTAGGTTTGCGTGGAAGAGAGGGGTAGTGGGGGACTGGTTGTGCTTGCAGGCGTGCTACCCCGGCACGCTCAGCTTGTACCCTCCACTGGTGAGTCTGCTGCAGCAAGCTCGCCTGGACCCGGACCAGGTGCGGAGTGGGCGCAGCAGAGCCTTGCAGGAGCACCAGGATAACACCTCCATCAGGTACTGCTTTCCAACTTGCTGACAATGTCTCCAGTGCTGCCAACATCATGCCTGTCACCTGGGCCAGGCTGCTCAGTCATTCTCCAAACTATTGCCCTTTTCCAATCGCTCTTGTCATGCTATGAAAATATTAAGTTGGTAACTCAATTTACTGTTTATTTTACTATTCCTTTTCAGTCCTGTAAAGTGTATGTATTTATTTTGATCCTGGTTCATCTTATTTCAATTTTTGTTGTTTAGTGAAATTACTGTATTTTATATTAATTATAAAGTAATTGAATGACGATGCAAGAATCTTATTAGAGAAAGTAGTTAAAGAGAGCACATTTGTTGTCCATATGCTCTCAGTAACCAGGGTATGCGACAGCCACTGGCTCTGCGGTTTGACATACAGCACCATATAGCACTGTGCTCTCTGAACTGGGTGTCGCAATACCCAATAAATACAGTAAATTACAGGGAAATTTTGTTGTTTCGAAATGACAACTGTGGTGTTTTGAAACCTGAACAGCGGCATTTTCGCTCGACTAATGTTTCAAACTTNTGTTGTTTCGAAATGACAACTGTGGTGTTTTGAAACCTGAACAGCGGCATTTTCGCTCGACTAATGTTTCAAACTTAATCTCATGTGAAAATTTTTTTAAGTATTTATACAAATATACACATGTATATCATCAAAGGTGGTTTTGAAAAGTGCAGACTTATGAGTGAGCCGGCNTGTTGTTTCGAAATGACAACTGTGGTGTTTTGAAACCTGAACAGCGGCATTTTCGCTCGACTAATGTTTCAAACTTTATCTCATGTGAAAATTTTTTAAAGTATTTATACAAATATACACATGTATATCATCAAAGGTGGTTTTGAAAAGTGCAGACTTATGAGTGAGCCGGCNTAAGTATTTATACAAATATACACATGTATATCATCAAAGGTGGTTTTGAAAAGTGCAGACTTATGAGTGAGCCGGCAGCTAGCCAGGGAACTGTGTCTGAATGCAGGGCAGGCCACGAGGTGACGTACGTGGGCTGCCAGTCAACGGGGGTGCAGGGAGACGTGCGTCTAATTGAGCAGGCCATGACGAGGGTGCTGGCGGCCGACAGCGACCGGCTCGACGTGCGGGTCGTCTTGGAGTGCCAGGAGATGGGCGTCCGCATCATCTCCTGCCATGATGGCAAGGTGAGGCCTTTCATTTGATTCTGTGCACGACTAAGAGATTCTCTTTTTGTACNTGCAGGGAGACGTGCGTCTAATTGAGCAGGCCATGACGAGGGTGCTGGCGGCCGACAGCGACCGGCTCGACGTGCGGGTCGTCTTGGAGTGCCAGGAGATGGGCGTCCGCATCATCTCCTGCCATGATGGCAAGGTGAGGCCTTTCATTTGATTCTGTGCACGACTAAGAGATTCTCTTTTTGTACCATGTATGCAGGATTGACTGTTAACGTTCCGTGTGGCGAGCCTTTAAAATGCACTGCACTAAGTTATGGATGGCTTTAAATGCAGACAATAAACAAGGAAATCCAAATTATTAATTTTTAAGTTTGTTTGTTTCAATTTAGTTATATGCAAATCCTTGTCGGCAATAACCATAGTAGGATGATACAAAGCACGGAATATGTTACAACATAGTAATCTCCAAATGTGTGTAACAGTATACATTTTGCATGAATAGATGATGCACCACAGGTGACTTTGATACACCATGTAGCTTCCGCCACAGTTGTGCTCCCAGCAGCAAGAAATGTTAAGCAGTTACAGGCCACCGTGGGTCCATACCCAATGAGAGTTCAGCTGGTCGCATGGGCCACCTGTATCTAGGCGACCCACTTTGTAGCAGCAGGGCCAAGTTGAAGGCGCATCTTTTCCACTCCTCCTCCTATCATGCCACAGGAGGTCCTGAATGTGAAACCATTACTCAAATAGGAGAGAGAGAGAGAGAGAGAGAGAGAGAGAGAGAGAGTGTGTGTGTGTGTGTGTGTGTGTCTCTTTCTCCCTCTCCCTCTCTCTCTCTCCCTCTCCCTCTCTCTCTCTCCCCTCTTTCATTTTCTCGGCATTCATTCTGAACTAGCTATCTCAGCTTTCTTCCAATACATTATGCAGCGACGTTGCATATCTCACTTCATTATTACGACAGGACGGAGTGCGTCTTGTCCGTTTGGCTTGCAGATTAACAAGCTCATTTGACATATTAGGACTAATGGCAGTACATCCTCAGACATGTAGAGTTTCACATGTTCACACTCTCCCTGACAAGTAGAGGTGATTTCTTATGTGCACCATGTGGATGACCCTGCATTGGTTGTACTCTCTCTTAAACTAATACACTGTCTGCACAAACTTTCTTGGGGGCACATACATGTAAACTAGACAGGAAATAAATGTCTTGTGCAGTCTTCTTAGTAAAAATTATAGATAGCCAAAGTTGCCACCCTTCAGCTGTCACCGCACATTGAGTCGTAATGCTGTCCTCTTGCAAACTTTCTTTATCATTTTGCAGTGTGTCAAACCAAACTTGTTTAATTCAAATTTGTATTTAATTTGCAAAAGAAGTTACTTATTCCTTTTTTTTTTGCTCAGTGATGCTATTACGTGCTGCTGGAACTTCAAATGTTGTTTTTTAACCCGGGGATGTTTCGCAACGTATAAAAAAGTTTCCCACCTCATAAATTATAAAAACTCACTATTGAAATCTTTTGACTTCTTTGTTGAGCTCTAGGAATTTTCTAACTTAAGCACCATGGAATTCAAGCAAATATTGATCTTTCTTTGCCATTTAAAAATGTGTGAAGTTACAAAAGTGCGGTGTGAATATTTCTCTATGGTAAATGTTTCAGATTTATTTCAAACATTCCTATATGGAGATATCATCATGTGGAAGGACACTGAATTGGCCACGTCATTTTGCCTACATAGCCGGGTGAGTGATTAATTATCTGACTGTTATTGCATTCACAATTATCTAGTTTGGTTAACTGACATATACATGCAGCACACTCACTATTTTACGAGGGGCGTGATTTTACAAGGTCATTCTAGAGAACTGTCAACAAATTCCAAAAATTGAAGAAAAATAGAAAAATCTTGACAAAACTGGTAGATGTTGCTTTCAAAAATGGTTAAAATATATGTTTGTTAGCAATAAAATACAGGTGTAATAATATTTGTTTCTCTTAAGCAAAACACCAAAGTTTGATAAACTAGAAAAAAAAAAAAATAGGGTGAAAATATGTCAAAAATTGCGGCTGCTGTAGTTTTAGAGGGAACGTAATTGTAATTCAATGTATGTGGTTGTTTGAGGGGAAGGCCATGGAAAGGTTCAGCTAAGGAGAGACAGTGACCATCTCTCCACAGGTTCCCTTCACTACCACCTGACTCACCAGGATAGGGAGGTTACAAGGATGCCACAGTGGTTGCTAGGCAACCATCTCTCACTTCGCCAGCCATGTAAGGGCAAGAAATGAGGTCACACTTTGCTTTCTCAAGTACCGCTCAGGGACAATCAAAGCTGGTCCTTCCACACTTGATGTTCACATATATGTCGCCATCACGACCCAGCTAAATAAGGGTCTACCAGATCAGCTGTTGAATGCATCAGTTTCTGTGCACATCATCCCTCACCCCCCATCAGTGAGGACACAGTTGAAACATCTACTAGTAGTGGGGTGTGCGGAGTTCTGTGCTAGCATAATACGTCATGACAATAGTTTGGANTAATGACAGTAGTTTGGAGTTTGTGCACCATATGGTTTGCCTAATTACATAATAAAAACTAAATTACAAATACTTGTTGTCATACTGTGTACTGTTTTTTAACCCAAGCCCAGTCAGCCAAGAAGAACCGTATAGCATTTTGTAACAACCGTAAGCCAGGTGTTTTGTTAAAAATAGGAGTGTGGCATTTACTCTGCACACATATAAACATACGGTAATGTAAAATGCTATGTTTACTTCACAGAAATGTTAAACAGCGGATTATCAAAACCAGCGCATATTAAAATAAGCCTCCCAACATGGTATATTTATTTGGTGGTACGTAAATAAATAAAATCCAGCACCAACTGGTGATCCCGAGCTGTAAATACCTATAAAGGTCTGACGAGGTGCTGGGGCAGCAGAAGGGAAAAGTTGCTAGAATGTAGTACTGCAGTGGTGAACTTAGTAGTGATGGTAACGAGAGGAGGCAGCTGGAACTGTAATGTGGGTTATGTCACTTCCCATACTGCACAACTGTCTCTTCCTCTTCTGCATTTATGAATCCCGCCATCACTAGGTTCCAGTGTATGGCGTGCACGATACATACGCACACACCCGCTCCTCCTCCCCATCCTTCTTTGGGTTTCGTGTTCATGGCAAGTGGCCTGGTGTTACTACGCTGTTTCCAGCTAGATGCCTGGCGTGGGTGTGCTAGCAGGGCAGAGTGGACTATTGCCTACTACGGTTCTGCAGACGACAGCCGTGATGAACCCAGGTGCATATAGTGTCTTGGCATCGAGTAAAGGTATTGAACGACTTGCAGTTGACGTAGACTGCGAGCTGCTAGAGCGCAAGGCATAGGCAGTAAGACTTGCAAGGGACTNCTTTCATTTTTTCGGCATTTCTTCTGAACTAGCTATCTCAGTTTTCTTCCAATACATTATGCAGTGACATTGCATATCTCACTTCAGTATTACGACAGGATGGAGTGCGTCTTGTCCCTTTGGCTTGCAGATTAACAAGCTCATTTGACATATCAGGACTAATGGCAGTACATCCTCAGACATGTAGAGTTTCACATGTTCACACACTACCTGACAAGTAGAGCTGATTTCTTGCGTGCACCATGTGGATGACCCTGCATTGGTTGTACTCTCTCTCAAACTAATACACTGTCTGCACAAACTTTCTTGGGGGCACATACATGTAAACTAGACAGGAAATAAATGTCTTGTGCAGTCTTCTTAGTAAAAATTATAGATAGCCAAAGTTGCCACCCTTCAGCTGTCACTGCACATTGAGTCGTAATGCTGTCCTCTTGCAAACTTTCTTTATCATTTTGCAGTGTGTCAAACCAAACTTGTTTAATTCAAATTTGTATTTAATTTGCAAAAGAAGTTACTTATTCCTTTTTTTTTTGCTCAGTGATGCTATTACGTGCTGCTGGAACTTCAAATGTTGTTTTTTAACCCGGGGATGTTTCGCAACGTATAAAAAAGTTTCCCACCTCAAAAATCGTAAAAACTCACTATTGAAATCTTATGACTTCTTTGTTGAGCTCTAGGAGTTTTCTAACCAAAGCACCATGGGATTCAAGCAAATATTGATCTTTCTTTGCCATTTAAAAATGTGTGATGTTACAAAAGTGCGGTGTGAATATTTCTCTATGGTAAATGTTTCAGATTTATTTTAAGCATTCCTATATGGAGATATCATCATGTGGAAGGACACTGAATTGGCCACATCATTTTGCCTACATAGCCGGGTGAGTGATTAATTATCTGACTGTTATTGCATTCACAATTATCTAGTTTGGTTAACTGACATATACATGCAGCACACTCACTATTTTACGAGGGGCGTGATTTTACATGGTCATTCTAGAGAACTGTCAAAAAATTCCAAAAATTGAAGAAAAATAGAAAAATCTTGACAAAACTGGTAGATGTTGCTTTCAAAAATGGTTAAAATATATGTTTGTTAGCAATAAAATACAGGTGTAATAATATTTGTTTCTCTTAAGCAAAACACCAAAGTTTGATAAACTAGAAAAAAAAAAAAATAGGGTGAAAATATGTCAAAAATTGCGGCTGCTGTAGTTTTAGAGGGAACGTAATTGTAATTCAATGTATGCGGTTGTTTGAGGGGAAGGCCATGGAAAGGTTCAGCTAAGGAGAGACAGTGACCATCTCTCCACAGTTTCCCTTCACTACCACCTGACCCACCAGGATAGGGAGGTTACAAGGATGCCACAGTGGTTGCTAGGCAACCATCTCTCACTTCGCCAGCCATGTAAGGGCAAGAAATGAGGTCACACTTTGCTTTCTCAAGTACCGCTCAGGGACAATCAAAGCTGGTCCTTCCACACTTGATGTTCACATATATGTCGCCATCACGACCCAGCTAAATAAGGGTCTACCAGATCAGCTGTTGAATGCATCAGTTTCTGTGCACATCACCCCTCACCCCCCATCAGTGAGGACACAGTTGAAACATCTACTAGTAGTGGGGTGTGCGGAGTTCTGTGCTAGCATAATACGTCATGACAATAGTTTGGAGTTTGTGCACCATATAGTTTGCCTAATTACATAATAAAAACTAAATTACAAATACTTGTTGTCATACTGTCTGCTGTTTTTTAACCCAAGCCCAGTCAGCCAAGAAGAACCGTATAGCATTTTGTAAAAACCGTAAGCCAGGTGTTTTGTTAAAAATAGGAGTGTGGCATTTACTCTGCACACATATAAACATACGGTAATGTAAAATGCTATGTTTACTTCACAGAAATGTTAAACAGCGGATTATCAAAACCAGCGCATATTAAATGAAGCCTCCCAACATGGTATATTTATTTGGTGGTACGTAAATAAATAACATCCAGCACCAACTGGTGATCCCGAGCTGTAAATACCTATAAAGGCCTGACGAGGTGCTGGGGCAGCAGAAGGGAAAAGTTGCTAGAATGTAGTACTGCAATGGTGAACTTAGTAGTGATGGTAACGAGAGGAGGCAGCTGGAACTGTAATGTGGGTTATGTCACTTCCCATACTGCACAACTGTCTCTTCCTCTTCTGCGTTTATGAATCTNACTGTCTCTTCCTCTTCTGCATTTATGAATCCCGCCATCACTAGGTTCCAGTGTATGCGCACGTGCTATGTATGCGTGTGTGGGCGAGGAGGAGGGGTAGGAAGAAAGGGTTTCGTGTTCATGGCAAGTGGCGTGGTGTTACTACGCTGTTTCCAGCTAGATGCCTGGCGTGGGTGTGCTAGCAGGGCAGAGTGGACTATTGCCTACTACGGTTCTGCAGACGACAGCCGTGATGAACCCAGGTGCATATAGTGTCTTGGCATCGAGTAAAGGTATTGAACGACTTGCAGTTGACGTAGACTGCGAGCTGCTAGAGCGCAAGGCATAGGCAGTAAGACTTGCAAGGGACTGCCTTACGTAAGGCAAAGGCCCGGAGACCCGTAGCATTGCAATAGGTATGGTTAGAATGCCCTGAGAGAGTTTTTTGTAGATGTACTTGAATGCAAATGTTAAATGCTTGCTCATAGGGACAGGACCTGAGTGTGTCTCAGGACTAAGCCTCATATACCCACAGGGGAGGGAATTCCTGCAAGGAAGGAGCACTGGACTGCTATTTGGGGCATGACTAGGCACCTCCCTGAGTGTACCAGTAGCTAAACCTATAACTATACTACTTTACATTTTATTTTAGTCCCAAGGTAAACAAATCCATTTGGGTAAGTCTTCTCAGAGTGGATCACCTTCACACTGTATCTGAACGCACATGAAAGTACTCCTCATTTTAACGAATTTATCGTGGAAACTCTTGTTCGTGTAAAAAAATAATATATTCTTATGTTTCTTACCCTGCATATATTTTCCAACTGATTATGTTGGTTTCGATGCTGATTATTTTACATACTTGCTTTCAAAATCACGTGAACTGTTTCTGAAACCTTCATGCTGAGGTTCCTTTATCATGAAAACTCTTACAAACCGTTAGTTTTGCAATTTTTTATGTATGATGCAGTATTTTCTGTCATTTATTTCACATGTGTTGATACAATTATTCGAATAAAGGTATTGGATGGTTAAAATTATTTCCGGTAATCACGTTGTTTATTCCAAAATTCAAAGTTTACTCTCAAATGGAAACAATTTGTAAATTGATCCGTAGCAAGGTCGAAAGATTTTTGCTGTAGTACGATTTGATATATCGACCCAAATCGTTAAGTGCTTGTTCACGTGCACACACACAGATAACCAATTTTTTGTTATTTTTAAACAGGCAATCCCAACCAGAAATGTTGGTGATGTAATGGAAGTAAATACGTAGATGAAACACAGAGAAAATTCTTAAGATCAATGAAATAATTACACACCAAACATTTACGCGGCATTTGTAAACAATTCCGACTTTACTCGTCTTCCGTTATTTAGGGTTAGGTTTGTGATAACAAGCAAGGATAGTAATTGTAGTCGCCTATCGTGTCCGTGCAGATACTGTTGTGTGAACTGTGAGTGGGCACGAAAAGACGTGTACATAAACACTGCAGCGCAGCGTCCTTAGTGAACCACAGAAAAGGGAGAGCAGTGGACAGTGATAGTGTGGTACAGAAAAAAAAAATACAGCAGAAGAAACCTTGTGTAAAAATGCACATCTGTTGGCAGCCATTTTCGGATTGCCAACAAAACAAAAACAAAGAGGTTCCTGCCACTTGTCCCCCTAGAGAAACACTCGACAGCTCTACAATTAAAAATATTGTGTAAGCCTTTTCTATGTAAGGAGTATTTTTATTTTATCTATAATGGTATCTTTACTCTTTTTTTTTACCACAATTTATAATTGTCCTTTTTGTCAATGGTACTATACTTTATAGGTGGAGGGCAACTACCTCATGCGAAAACACTAAGGGGGTCACATACCCAAGATACACTAGGTGTACGAACAAAAATTGAAGTACTTTGTCGAGGGTCAAGATATGGAAATTCTGTGGAATAACAACTGATTGAAAGGGACAGTGTATTTTTCTTAAGCAGTTTTAAATATCTTGACAAAGAACAAAACTGACTATGACTGTGACAGGGGGCGTTACATGACCAAGTGAGCTCCTGTCAGATTACCTTTCATCCTTACTGTTAAATATTTTTTAATCTCTTAATGGAAATATGTACTGATTAAAACTAATGAATAACAAGTTCCATTTAGGTTTGATTAAAATTGTTACACAACAGCTGGTTCATGTCTTAATAATAACATGTACATTTTCTGCTATAAAAGTTTACAAAATAAAAATATTTTAATGACGAAATCATAAAATTATAATGATGAAATCAGCTCATTTTATTTACAGTAAATGTGGAGCCCTAACATAAGATGAAAACTGTTTAGGAATATTTTAGTTTTCCTTCTAGTGAAACAGGAACTGTTGTATGTGAAAGATTGCAGAATGTAGTTAATGGAAGGCATGTTTTATTTGCTTTGTCTGTGCTGGTGTAGAAACTACTGTGCATAGTTGAGCGTAGTCGTGAACACGCACGTGCTGCGGTAGTCCAGGACTAGTCGTAGACTTGGAGAACACCGCAGGTACGCCAGGAGGTGACTGGGGGTGGATACGTGGGCTAGTGGCATGCAAAGCAGCTCTGGACGGTGTTCATTAACTGATCGACAGCAGGCGGCACCCACTGTGGCAGCTCACTGGAGCGGCTGACATCAGAGAGTTGCAGGCCTTGTTATGTATGACCGAGAAAGTGATGCTAGGGATTCCATGTGCGTCTGGGCAGCGAGCTGTATACTGCTTTTAGTGTGTTGTTGTTGCTTACTAATTATAGAGTGAGATTGATCGTAGTCAGTACGCTGGCTGGTGTTGTGTTTAGCGGTTCTGTTTTTCTTTGTGGCCCAGAGAAAGGGCTACGGCAGTCTTCAGTGGGCGGAAGCAAGTAGAACCAATTATTGTCGTGCCTTGGTTGGGTGTTCTTCCTTTTGTTGTGAATAAAGGAACCAACTCATTAGTTATTTGGTCCACTGCCTCCAACCTCTCTATGGCTGTGTGGTTTCCTAGGAGCATAGTGCAGCTGCAAAAATCCTTCATTGGCATTTCCCCACAGACCAGGTGCTTTGTTTGTTCGCGGCGATACTCCAGGGCTCGTGGCTGATGGCTTCT
Source organism: Clitarchus hookeri (assembly GCA_002778355.1). Lineage (NCBI taxonomy): Eukaryota > Metazoa > Arthropoda > Insecta > Phasmatodea > Phasmatidae > Clitarchus > Clitarchus hookeri. Next base: position 22,126 of record NQII01006203.1, on the reverse strand, counting down.
GGCCACTTGCAACTCCTGTGTGGATTTCACTTCAGCAAGTTTCTACGGCAACCCCTCGGCAGAGGACCGTCCGNGCTGGCCACTTGCAACTCCTGTGTGGATTTCACTTCAGCAAGTTTCTACGGCAACCCCTCGGCAGAGGACCGTCCGGTGACCGGCATGCTTGGCTCCGTGCTCGGAGTAGGGACAAGATGACTTTATCAGTGGACAACTTCCTCTCGAGGGTTGCCAGGTGGTCGTGGTGGATCAGCTTGCCGTAGTCTTGAGATGTGTGCGCCTCCTTCACCGTTGCCCTTGCGGCAAAGCTCCGACACTGACGTACCGTGACGTCGTGTGCCATCCGTGCCCTGATGTCACCACGGAGGTTGGTGGCATGTGAGGTGGCCTTGCGCCGAGTGGCAGAAGGCTTGCAGTTTAGTTGAGGCACGTCGGAATCGGTATGAGTACGCTACCAAAACAATCAGGTTTAGTGAATGCCTGCTCACCCCCCATTACAAGAATACTGCTGCCTCGTAGTAAACGCCTACAAAAGGCGTGGCTCTGAAGTGCGAGCCAATGCAAGATGAGACAGGGGCACCTCCTTCACAACAGCGCGTGCTAATNAGGGGCACCTCCTTCACAACAGCGCGTGCTAATGTTATGTCTAAGTTTTGGTGCTTACTGATGCTGTTTATAAGTTTTGAATAGTTATGTACTTTGATAATGGTCTTGGTTGTAGTGCTGCCTATATGCTATTCACGGTAAACAGAGCACTTTTGAAAGCCCTCTCATTTCGAATAATAGTCAATAAATATACTTTATTTTATCCTTGGAAGATGCCTTCCGAGTGTGTATACACACTGTGTTTATTTATCACTTACATGGCAATATTCATTTTGAAAAGTGTTTTGAGGATAAAAAATGGCTGAAAGGAAAAAGTAACTAGCGCCTCAATAAATGCTCACTTTACCGTGAACAGCCTGTACCAACCTTCATAGAGTGAGATAATGTAGCAGAGTAAACATTGTGCTTTGATGATGTTTTTGCAGCGAGCAGAGTTGCAACATTGCGGAGTCATTCACTTGTTTTGTGTTCTCCTGCGGCAATGACGAACACATCCAGAACATTCTGCAGAGCATTGGTAAGTTGTTGTTCTGTGTATAGCTGTGAGCTTCCCTAAGTGAAGTAAGTACCAGGAATTGAAATTTAAAAATGCAGGAATATGTTTGGGAAAAACAAAAGAATAGTTATGCTCTACTTGCTTTGAATGTTGTGAATTAAAATGTGTGTAAAATACGGGGTACTTTTTTTTGTGTATATGCTATTTTTTATCTTTCAGGATTGAAAAATTTAATTTGATCATTTTGAATTGTTAACATAAAATATAACTATTTACCTCTTTTCTTTAAGTATTTCTATGTATTTTGTTTCCTAGAAAAATCCTAACTTTATCATACACTAGCTCAGGTACACTGCTGTTCCTGTACAATCGTTGCACACGTACTGTAGTAAGTGAAATATACGAGATGTTTGGTAATTGCATGGTTAAACCCTGGTTGTGTGTTCATCATGAATTAACAACACCTCGCTATTGCAGTCTGTCTGTCTGACAGCGGTTGCAGATATTTGTGGATTTACACATCATCCAGAAGTTTGCTGTTCCATCTTGAATACTTTTTGTAAAATGTTCAGTAATCGTGTCTTTATGCTCCATCTTCAGGAAGCATTTTAGACCATGAGTCATAATAATGTTTATGCCTTATTCTCTCCCTAAGTCATCACGTGTCACCCTTTTTTAAAAATCTTATTACAGCATCGCAAAGTGACATGTCTTTAACTGCCATGTTCCCTATGATGTGCAAAAGGTATGGCAAAGTAAATATTTGTGTTTGAGCATTATATGATTGAATTATCTGCAAATCTATTGCTTACCTCTTAATACATTTCAGCATTTAAAAAAAATCGGTGAAAATAGATTGTCTGAAATAAAAGTTTTGATAGTTTTGTTTATTTAGTTCAACACTGTTTATACAAAATATAAATGTACTGTTTATTCTTTTATGTACTTATGTACATACTTGATACCAAAACGTGAACTAAGCCTACGGAGTAAAACAAATGATAAAATTCACACTTCTTTACTCTAAAAATGTAACAAAATCAGTGGTCCACAAATGAAACTGTGGAACTAGAGTGGANTGTTATGTCTAAGTTTTGGTGCTTACTGATGCTGTTTATAAGTTTTGAATAGTTATGTACTTTGATAATGGTCTTGCTTGTAGTGTTGCCTATATGCTATTCACGGTAAACAGAGCACTTTTGAAAGCCCTCTCATTTCGAATAATAGTCAATAAATATACTTTATTTTATCCTTGGAAGATGCCTTCCGAGTGTGTATACACACTGTGTTTATTTATCACTTACATGGCAATATTCATTTTGAAAAGTGTTTTGAGGATAAAAAATGGCTGAAAGGAAAAAGTAACTAGCGCCTCAATAAATNTGCCTATATGCTATTCACGGTAAACAGAGCACTTTTGAAAGCCCTCTCATTTCGAATAATAGTCAATAAATATACTTTATTTTATCCTTGGAAGATGCCTTCCGAGTGTGTATACACACTGTGTTTATTTATCACTTACATGGCAATATTCATTTTGAAAAGTGTTTTGAGGATAAAAAATGGCTGAAAGGAAAAAGTAACTAGCGCCTCAATAAATGCTCACTTTACCGTGAACAGCCTGTACCAACCTTCATAGAGTGAGATAATGTAGCAGAGTAAACATTGTGCTTTGATGATGTTTTTGCAGCGAGCAGAGTTGCAACATTGCGGAGTCATTCACTTGTTTTGTGTTCTCCTGCGGCAATGACGAACACATCCAGAACATTCTGCAGAGCATTGGTAAGTTGTTGTTCTGTGTATAGCTGTGAGCTTCCCTAAGTGAAGTAAGTACCAGGAATTGAAATTTTAAAATGCAGAAATATGTTTGGGAAAAGCAAAAGAATAGTTATGCTCTACTTGCTTTGAATGTTGTGAATTAAAATGTGTGTAAAATACGGGGTACTTTTTTTTTGTGTATATGCTATTTTTTATCTTTCAGGATTGAAAAATTTAATTTTTGATCATTTTGAATTGTTAACATAAAATATAACTATTTACCTCTTTTCTTTAAGTATTTCTATGTATTTTGTTTCCTAGAAAAATCCTAACTTTATCATACACTAGCTCAGGTACACTGCTGTTGCTGTACAATCGTTGCACACGTACTGTAGTAAGTGAAATATACGAGATGTTTGGTAATTGCATGGTCAAACCCTGGTTGTGTGTTCATCATGAATTAACAACACCTCGCTATTGCAGTCTGTCTGTCTGACAGCGGTTGCAGATATTTGTGGATTTACACATCATCCAGAAGTTTGCTGTTCCATCTTGAATACTTTTTGTAAAATGTTCAGTAATCGTGTCTTTATGCTCCATCTTCAGGAAGCATTTTAGACCATGAGTCATAATAATGTTTATGCCTTATTCTCTCCCTAAGTCATCACGTGTCACCCTTTTTTAAAAATCTTATTACAGCATCGCAAAGTGACATGTCTTTAACTGCCATGTTCCCTATGATGTGCAAAAGGTATGGCAAAGTAAATATTTGTGTTTGAGCATTATATGATTGAATTATCTGCAAATCTATTGCTTACCTCTTAATACATTTCAGCATTTAAAAAAAATCGGTGAAAATAGATTGTCTGAAATAAAAGTTTTGATAGTTTTGTTTATTTAGTTCAACACTGTTTATACAAAATATAAATGTACTGTTTATTCTTTTATGTACTTACGTACATACTTGATACCAAAACGTGAACTAAGCCTACGGAGTAAAACAAATGACAAAATTCACACTTCTTTACTCTAAAAATGTAACAAAATCAGTGGTCCACAAATGAAACTGTGGGACTAGAGTGGANTAAAATTCACACTTCTTTACTCTAAAAATGTAACAAAATCAGTGGTCCACAAATGAAACTGTGGGACTAGAGTGGAAAACTAGATCCGCAAAAACGGCAACCCTGCTTTTTGTCTATTTCCACTGATTTTTCCAAAATGCTGAAATATATTAACAAATAAGCACTATATTTGGCACTAGGGTTCCACAATGCCAGTAACGCCAAGCTTGTGGCAGGTCAGTATCGTGTGTGATGTCTATAGCAGTCACGTTGGAAAGTTCAACTTGGTTAGTGCTCGGTGCTGTTCTTGTAGTTTCCAGTCACTGAATGCACAAACACAAATATTTACTTGCCATACCTGTTGCACTTGTGCTCTCTCCTGTGGGGACTTGCAGCTGATGGCTGGTATAGGTTGTTTACTTAGGGAGTTGCAAGATCCAAGGATAGCAGCTGCCCTCCGGCCCTTCCTCCTGCTCCCTCGTCGGTGAGCGAACGTCGTGGACAGGAGAGGTGCTAATGCTCACCCTGGAGAGTGCAGCAGGCAACAAACCCCTAGCTAAAGTGTACTCCAGAAGTACTGGGTCAGGCCTGGCACCACTCTGGCGAGTTTATATGCTACGGAGGGAATGGGTTAACTGACATAGTTGGCCCAAATGCTTCGTCGTGTATCTTTCTAGTAGTTGGGGCTCTACCGTACTTGCGCACCAGGTACCTTCACGTACCGGGTCCACAGTATGGGAGGCCGTCGAACTTGTTCTTGTGTGTGAAGTACGTGCAGTCCTGGTTAGGAGCTGCCCGCAATCCTAATCTACGTCGGAAACTACTTCCAATTCGCGGTCCCCTGCCGCTCCCTTCCAGGGTGATGCTTACCAGGTTGGGGAAAAGGCACACGTTCACTACAGAGCAAGGAAAGACAGAAGTTAGCTAGACTACGTGTTTTAGTCCCTTGAGAATAGAAACACAGTGACCCATCCTACCTCTACACACACTAGGTGTTCAACGGACTCTGTACAAAGGCAAGACAGGTGAAGGTGCCTGTCAGCTTGAGGAGCCTGGCTTGAAGTGCGGACGAGAGCTGTCAATTAAGTAGTTGCGAAAACAACTGGACCCTAATTGTGTGTGGCTTGTAGCCGTTGAATACCATCCGGTTTTACCACAAGATGCCATTAAAATTGAATTAAAATCTGAAAAAAAAAAAAAAAA
>NQII01006203.1:0-15953 GCA_002778355.1 Clitarchus hookeri | reverse complement strand
GCCGCCATGACCGAACATTCAGCGAGCGTTGGCCTCCGAGTGCCAGTACCGCTGGCAGACAGCAGCATGGCGCAGGATTACATGCACGCAGACCATCACGACGATGGCTCTTAACACCACATCAACACCACCATAGACCACGATGGTGTCGTGACCAACTGTAATGTGGGCGTGGAGAATGGCAGTGGGTAAAATTGAATGATGATTGCCATTTTTGGTTTTGTGGTGATGGCCAACACATCCATGTGTGGAGGCAACGTGGGGAGTGCCAAGATGAACAGTTTGTTGTCGCACATCCAGGCGGCTTGGTGTCATGGTGTGGATTGCGATTTCCTACAATGCCCGATCGCCACTGGTTGTCATCACAGACACTTTGAGAGCCCAGTGGTACATTTACGAGGTCCTGCAACCAATAGGGGGTGGAGAGGCGAGAGAGAGGAGGGAGGGAGAGAGGTATATATATATATTTGTGAAAATTGTAACACCAAGAAGGATAATTGTGATTGAAATAAACTTTATACCGCAGATAGGTGGCCGCATCATCTCCAGCTGTGTGTGTAATTGTGCAACCAACTCAGATGGTGCAGTGATATGCTGCATTTGTATTCGTGAGGATCCAAGTTTGATTGCTGGTATGGCCATTTTGATTTCGGTTTTTCATTTTTTTTTTTCTGGAATCACTTCAGGTATATGGGATGGTTCATTAACAGAGGCCGTTGCAGATTCCTTGCCCTTTTCTGGTTCTCTCAAACTACTGGTTCTTTGTCTGGCGACTCTACTGATGAAAAAAGGGTTTTACCATAATAAAAATAATAACTTTGCAATGTTTAACCAAATATTGAGACAATACTTTTCTTTGACAAATTATAAGCAGACTTGTTTATTGGGTGTCATTGGTGAATATACATAATATGTTAATATATAAACACTTTAAAAGAACAAATGGTATATTAAGTGTGTGTGTGTTCTAATATTGGAGTGCTTCATCTGTCCTGACATCGGAATCAATGTTGTATTACAGGCCAAGGATTCCAGAGGACGCACTTTGCTGTGTGATGGCAAAATGCCAATTCGTTCCTGCAAGCAGTTATCCTTGGAATGTACTTCTCACTTGAGTTTGTTGAATGCTGTGTCAGTTCACCACCACATACCACCGACATATTTTTTCTTCACACAAAGCATGTCAACTTGATAATCACCTTTGTGATTTCACACATTTTCCCCACATTTGTTAAAAATAAAAAGTATTGTGTTTTAACAGTGTTAAGTGTCTGTGAATTTTATGTCATGTTGTGTCAAACAAAAATAAATTATTATTGTTAAAAATAAATGTATTTTAAATTTTTATATAATCTAAGTAATTGGCTGTGATGAAGATCATAACTACCATAGACCACTACGTTCTGCATTTGTGGGGATGAAGAATGGTTTCTTAACTTTGATGTTGGGGTCCACATACTGCGAGTCTGACAATGCTGTTTTCCCCATCATACCCCTTCATTTAGATCTCCCTTACTACATCTGATGTGTCACTTCTAAAATAAACCTCAAGCAGTGCATTTCTTGTTATACAAAAAGTGAGCGAGTGAGTGAAGAGATTTAGGCGGCTCTTAACATTGAGGTATTTGACAGCTGATGAGGATGGTGCAGTAATGGAATGAAAGGGGAAACTGGAAATCCTCGAGAAAATCTGCCGACCAGCGGCACCGTCCGGCACAATTCCCATGTGCGAAAATCCGGGGGCGACCCCGACGGTAATCGAGCCCAGTTCGCCTTGGTGGGAGGCGAGCAGTCTAACCACTACACCACCGTGGCCCTATACAAATAGTAATAAATAAATCAGTTTATTTTTTGTGGAGTTTTCCGTAAACCAATATAACCCCCAATTTTTTTTATGTTTAGTCAATGCAGCTTAAATTAATCATTCTGTAGAAATTAAAGAAAATTGTTACCTTATTTTTACTTACGGAAGATGTAATAAGACAGTGTTAGCACAATAAGAAACGGATGTTAAATTAATAGGTTTCTCATTTCTTTATAAATGAGTTTTTATTCGAATAAATGTATCTCAAAAATTAGTACGCAAATTTCATTACGTTATGTTGATTCTTTAAAACCATTAACTTCTTCCGTTTAATAATACAGAAATTTTATATATATATATATATATATATATATTCTGTAAATCTGTCTTTCAATTATTTATAAGTAAGATTTATTTTACTAGTGAATACTACATGACAATACGCTGTAAGAGCTTTATTAAAACCACGCATATTATTAAACATATATATACACACACACACACTCTCATGCCCCCCCTTCCTCCCCATCTTTTAAAATTAGTATGAAACTTATTGGCTTACTTTATGTTTAGTCATAAATACAATTACTTCCCTACATTTAATAGTATAAAAATTTTACATAAAATTCTTTGGAAGAGTTTTATTAAAATCACACGTATTATTATTAGTTTAATTTTCTTCTATATGAATATTTAATAATGTAAAAAAGGTTTCCTTGCAAAGAAATAATAATATTTATTAGGATTCAATACGGGTCTATAATGAAGTTCACTATTTCGGCAAATTGTATCAGTTTTCAATTCAGAATTTATAAAATAATTATAGGCGAGATACATTTCATGACGAAATTCTTGGTGAATGTCAAAATTCCAGTTTTAATTACGAAAATTTTTATTCCGTAATTTTTTAACGTAAATATTTCTTACGCCAGAGAAATCAAACATACATGAATGAACATATTGATCGTAATTATATATTACATTAATTTTTAAAACTATTTCATACTCAAGCATATTGAACTGTAGATTATTAAACTAATCTTTTATATCAAAATTAAATTATTTGAACCTTTAGTTACTTAGTTACTTCTTTTACACAAATTAGTAATAATTAGACTGATTGGTATTTTGGATTTATGTGTAGCTTTTCGATTATTGCTTAGCTGTATTAGCTTCTTGTACAGTAGAACCGCGTTATTGCGAGTATGGCCTTTAGTGTCACGTCCGCTATTGCGATAGTTTTTAAAAGCACCGTCATTTACCCTATCATTTTAAAGGTAATTAATTTCGTTTATAACACAAATCGATTAATGAAACCTTTTGCTATAGCAATATAAACATTTGTAAACTCGTATTTTTAAAATATTTAAACACGTCTTATCACAAGTGACATCCATCCATTTGCCATGCCAGAGCCAGCCTTTGTTAGTCTGTCGCATGGCGTCACTCGCATCGGAGGAGCGTGGGAAGAGGTGCGTGCGGATGTTGTAGAGGGGGATAAGGAATAGGGTATGATAGTAGAGGGGAGAGGTACAAATGGGAGTAGAGCTAGTCGAGGCCAAGAAAAGGAGGTACGCTGTATATAGAATAGTGGGAGGAGGGGAATGATAGGTACTGTTGAATGTAGTAGGGGCGGCGATATGCTAGCAGCCTACTGCTCCTTTTATGTTGTGGGGGAAGGAAGACTGCCACTTGCAAGGTCATCGCATCGCCACGTGCCAGGCACGTAAGGGCAAAAGTATGATTATGTGATAACAGTTGCTAGACAATGCTACATTGTTTATGATACCGTATTTACTCGTGTATAGCGTGCACCATAATTTTTGCAACAGGTACCAGGAACAATTTTTTTAAAAATAAAATTGCACTAACAATTTGTGGCACCTTGTTAGTATGTAAAACATCATTATTCTTTTACATTAATGTGTGGTGATAGTGATATGGTTGGAAAATACTTTAATTAAATAACTCGTGGCGCTAAAAGCCAAAACATTGTGGCGTGCTGTAAGATAACGGTACCCTACGGTCGTTAAAAGAAGAAAGCCAACAACTGCGGTGGGTGGGTGGGTGGCCGGCTTCCTCTTTTTCTTTTTGCTTCTTTTGTGCAGTGAGGTGCTGGTTTTTTTTTTTTTTGCAATGTGGGTGGCCAGTTTTCTTTTTCTCTTTGCTTCTTTTACACAGTGATGTGCTGTTTTTTTTTTTTTGCCGCGTTGGAATGTCACCCCTCAGAAAAATGTGTCAACTTTTCCCTTCACCCGACAGGTTGGTTATCCTCTGCCATACACGAAAACAAAGAAGGCTTCGAGGAATTTATCCATCAGCAACTTGAATGGCATATGGAGTGGAGGGGAAATGTAAACATGTGGAAGTTCTACTTTGCGGCGAGACAGGATGCAAGTTTTGAGGATGCACGTGACTGCTGTGGATGGTGGAATAGATGGGAGTGACGAGGTACAGGAGAAGAAAGGAAGCAGTCAGAGGGGCGAGANGTGACTGCTGTGGATGGTGGAATAGATGGGAGTGACGAGGTACAGGAGAAGAAAGGAAGCAGTCAGAGGGGCGAGACGGGAGAAGAAGAGGTAGCGAGGAGAGAGTTGAGAAGGAGGAACGAGAGAAAGAGTATCGGGCAGAGGGGCGAGACAGGAGTCAAGGTTTGACCACGGCAGAGGGAAGTAGGGAGAGAATTTCAGTGATCTTGAGGCTTCGTGTATGTGAAAGAGAGGGAGACAATGAGTGAAGTGGCGCGCTGATTGGTACCTCCCGCCTCCTCGAAAATTGAGGGGAGGGGAAGAAGAATGGAGGAGGAAGCAACGTCGTGTCTGCTGGTCGTTACATAATGCCGCTGTTATACGCAGATTTTTTTGTACTAACCTGTCACTGCATACGCATAGTTTACGGCATTCTTTAAACACAGGATCTACAAGGGCAAATACAATTAAAAAAATTATGGGGTATGTTCGATTTTGTTATAACGATAACTTGCTATAGTGATAATTTATTTTGCCATTGTCGACTATCGTTATAACATGGTTCCACTGTTCTACAATAGGCCTTGTAATTCCTATCTTCAGAATGATAATTTTACTTTATCTGCATAATCTTTATCAACTGGCCCGTTAGGGCCGCCGACACTGACGTAGCGCAAAACCCACATGCTCGCAATACACGCTTCTAGTTATTCCTATACTAGACAAGGCCGCACTCTGATTGCAGTTGCGCTATTCGATGCAGCATTAACTTCCTTTTATTTTGTTAAATAATAATATCTGTCTGGAATATAAATTGTATAAAAATGAGACGTGGCCACATCTCAGAGAAGAGTGGATAAACAGTAAAAGTAAAAATCTTGGTTGTTTTAAGCTACTCATCATTTTGATGTTTTAAAAGATGTACTCTATCACAAAGAGAATGTTATATTTTAGATGCTCATGTTTTTAAAAATGATATTTTATATATTTCTGTAAAGTGTAACTTTTTTGTTCGTATACACCGATTGCCGACTGAACAAAATCATTATTTCAGCAGCAGACTGTGTGCAATACGTCGGATACAAAGCCAGGCNCACACCGATTGCCGACTGAACAAAATCATTATTTCAGCAGCAGACTGTGTGCAATACGTCGGATACAAAGCCAGGCGTTAATAACACGCTACCCGAAACGCAATGTGAAGAAACAAGCAAAAATAAAGAAACTTTACCCCAATATCTGAATCTGGAACCAAATAAACCCACAGATATTACAGTTTTCCCAAGCAGGTTCTGAAGAACAAAACACTTTCATTTCTAACGAAATGGTATGCCGAATTACGATGGTTGCATTCCATTGCAGGAGTAAATGGTGTAACATGTTTCTATTGTAATCGTTACATTCAAACTTGTCCAGACAAAACGTTGGCAAAACGTTGTGATTCAGTATTCACGACTATAAGGATGCACAAACTGGAAGGAAGCTCTGGAAAAATTCAAAGCTCATGAGTGTTCAGATTCTCACTTACAGGCAGTACTAAGTTACAAGCAAGTAACAGATGCCTTACCTATAAATGCGCAATTGAAAACGAGCTCGGTAGCAAATCAAGAATGTGCTTACAAATGTTTGGTAAAAATTTTGAACACAGTGAAATGTCTTGTTCGACAAGGACTAGCATTCAGGGGACACCAGCTTGATGAAGAGAATTTTCAACAACTACTGCAAATGAGAACCGAGGACTTCCCAGAACTTAAGACCTGGCTTAAAAGAAAGCATGAATGGTGCATTCCAGAAATACAAAATGAGACTCATCAGTTTCTAGCAAATGAGCTGGTGATAAGGTTGGTTTCAGCCGTTCGCGCACAAAAGCCAGTCGTGTACTCTGTCATATGTGATGGGGCACGAGGGAAGGAACAGATATGTATCTGTCTGAGATATTTAGATGAAAAATTAAGCCCAGTAGAACTTTTCGTTGAACTGTACGATGCTGAATAGTTACAGCCGCAAGGCAATTTCAAACATAGTATTTGATGTTATGATAAGACTACAGCTTTCGGTATCGCATCGGAGAGGACAAGCATATGATGGTGCATCAGACATGAGTGGCCGCAAGGCAATTTCAAACATAGTATTTGATGTTATGATAAGACTACAGCTTTCGGTATCGCATCGGAGAGGACAAGCATATGATGGTGCATCAGACATGAGTGGCCGCAAGGCAATTTCAAACATAGTATTTGATGTCATGATAAGACTACAGCTTTCGGTATCGCATCGGAGAGGACAAGCATATGATGGTGCATCAGACATGAGTGGCCGCAAGAGACGTGTGCAAGCTTTAGTTAGAGAACAACCACCACTTGCATCATTTATTCATTGTGGAGCACATACTGCAAATCTTGTGCTCCAGAATTCCTGTGACGCGTCATGTGTAATTAAAAACTCAATTCAGTTGGCTCACGACATAGGTGTTCTCTTGTAAGTCACTGAATACTAGACATAGGCTTAAAAAATAATGGAATTGTATTCTGGTACCCAGTAAATATTATTTGTAGGCATAAAACACACATGTCCAATAGAGTGGGTTTACCGAAGAATTCAAATAGATAGAATTTTTACAAAATTATGGTTTACTCCTTGACACTTTGGATTAGTTGACTGTTGAGGAAAACCGCCGTGCTCGTGGCTTGTTGGAAAAACTTGAATCTAGCGCCGCAGTACTGGGTCTTCTAACAACCAAACACATAATTGGAAAACTAGAAATTCTTAACAAGGCCTTACAGGGTCCACTCTTGCTAGCATGGCAAAAGCAGCTTCCTTAATCAAAGACTCCATCACCACACTGAGATAAGAGGAGGAATTTCAAGATATTGTGGTCGAGACAGACAGATTTACCAAAGAGCATGACCCAAAATATTTGCAAGTCCCAAGACAAAGGAAACCACCAAAACAATTCTCTGGGCCAGATGAAGTTTTTCCAGCGAGACCTTCTGAGGAATATTATCGCAAAGAGTTCTATGCTGTGATTGATACTGCAGTTAATGGGCTGTATTCCAGATTCAACCAAGATGATACAAAGAAAATTCAGTTTTGAAAAATGTCTGTTGGAATGAAAAATAAGTGATGGCATAGCATGTTATCTAGAAGTGGATACTCAGTTACTAAAAAGAGAAGTAGAACTATTATAAGTATAAACTGAAATCCATAAACAATATTTGTAGTATTCTTTTGGAATCTCCAGTAGAAGTTCGGAGTCTTTTTTCAAGCATAGAGGTGTAGTACAATTATTACTGGTTGTACCCAGTTCATCTTGTTCAGCTGAAAGAAGTTTAAGCTCTCTACGAAGGCTGAAAACGTATCTGAGGTATGGTTTTAAACACTTTTTTTGTTTTTGCAAATATAACATTTTTCTTAAATAACGAATAATATAAATGTTCTGGTTTACAAATTTAATTTCGGTAAAGAATAGATTATATTCAGTTATATATTTGTGTGTGTGTCACATATTCATATGTCATTATCCATAGATATTTATTTTTCTATTCCAGATCGACCATGGCGCAGGCAAGACTTAACCATGTAGCAGTGCTTAGTGCTCATCGCAAGGACTTGGATTTACTTGACCTTGATACCATTGCATCCCAAGTTTATAAATAGGCTTGAGAGAAGGTGTCACCGCATTTGGTAAACGATAAATTAATGTGTAACACACAGCATAAAGACTGATGTTCCCTTTCATGCATTTGAATATTCAACAATGCAGTGTTTCGTTAAAGCCACATTTTTATGGTCAAATGCTGTTTAAGACGTGTTTGTGAAAAAATTTTTTTTCAGCAGAGCTGCAGTTTTTATCACAGTATGTAAACTGTTGTTTTGTACCACTATTAATCATATGTATTCACTTTATTCTACGCCATGTAACAGAAAACAGTGCTAACAGAAAATATTTTGTAATAAATGTTTGTGTTTATATAAGGACAATGTTAATGTACTTGTAAATTTTTTATGTAAAGAATATGATCCCCCCCCCTCCCTTTTATGAACCAATCCACGCCATTGATGCTAAAGCTGTAACCTTGCCCAAACAACAATAAATAATACATCACTCTAAATTATACAATAGAAGCTATTACAAGATGTTAAAATCAATTGATATAATCCTTTAATTTGTACCTGAGTACAAGTTGAATCTATACAGGTTTTTCGGCTGAAAAATGTACTTAACTAAATATTTTTATTTTGAAACCCCTCTTTCTCTTATATATAATGAACAGATGTAAATATGTTTAATTCGTGACTCGCTATTCGATTCTCGTAAAGTCCCCTGGTGTTCACTCGTGCGTGCAGATATCTGTGTTTACTATCCTATGAATTAAAGTTGGCGAGTGTGAGAAATAAAACAAGCTTATGGAGCGACAAGCCCGTCTCCATGCCGCAGCGCGCATTGGCGTGTGCGCGACAGATTACGATTGCACGTGTCTCTCGTTTACGTTTGTAATGGGACTCGTATCCACTTCTTTAAGTAAGCTTAAGTCTTAATAGTTTTTTAATGCGTTATCAATCTCGCCTGCAAATTGGGATATTTCGGGCTCCATGTATGTGCATGTGTGTTTAACGTATGAGCCAATGGAAAATGTACCATTTCATTTCTTATTTCTTATTTTTATAGCATCACAAAGTATCTTCGTTATCACTGGAATTAATAAAAAATATCACATTGGATTTTTTTTTACAAAAAAAACAACAAAGGTGGATTTTGAGCCAGTATTTGTGTACAAAAAAAATTGTACATAGAATTAATTTTCTAGCATTCTAAAGGAATTAAAATAACTCTAAAATCCCATGGTCTCCGTAATGCACTGGCTGCAATATGCTCTAATTTTTCTGCACTTGTGAAGTCATTCCCTAAATGTCTCGATGAGGTCGATGGGTGGTAAATGAGAGCTGTATGAGTGTCTCTTAGCTGGAATTCGTATTGTGGTATAAATCTGCGTGGTGGATTAGCATCTCAGGAATAAAACTGTGTTTTAGGTAGCGTAATTCATAAAGACTGAATACTATTGACACCTGCTGGATTAGAGCCACACATTTAATACACATGTTGGTATGCCACTTTTCATTCGGCTTAAAGTCACGTAGCAGTGTGGTGCGGCACTGCTGGGGAGGACACGGGTGTTTTAATGTGGAGCAGATATATCTCTTAATGGCGCAAGTGCATATGAATGTATGAAGGTACAGTAATTTTATTTGCCGAAGGTAACAGTTTTTTATGATTTTGTACTTGTGGTGGGTGTACCACAAGTAGCTAGCGTCTTCTCACTGTATATAACTTACTATATGTACATTACATATTTCCGTGTATAAAGAGTTTTATATCCGGACACTGGGAGCTCTTAATATTGCTGCACGTGGAGTAACCACATGAATATTTTTTCCTGCTCCCTAAATTTCATGACATACTGATTTTAAACTTGGGAGGAAATGTTTTTTAATGATTAGCGTCTATGTCTTGGTGAGGGGGAATGCATGGGATCCTACACTGTGCATATTGCAATACCGCGGGGGTATTGTACACAGCACAAGATTTTTTACAGCATGAAACTTCAACTGATGTTTTTCTGAAGGAGGGCAAGCATTATGTTTAGCGGGGAAGGGGCATTCTGCGATTGATTTGTCGTTAATATTTCCCCCAAACATGCTCTTTGTATGCTTCTTTCTCGTGATGTATATTTACAGTATGAGGTTTTACAGTATATTCGTTATCTTGCCTTTCGATTCGAATACCTTCCTTTTGTTGAATGGCTCAATTTTGCTAATCTGCATTCGAGCCATATATTAAATTTTATTGGTGGTGTGTTTATGTGGAGAGCCAACAGCGATGTTCTACCCTATTCGAGCTAAACATTTGCAAATATCCTTCGAATACCTGCTCTCTTTGTGGGGGGATAGATCTTTAGACTGTAATCAAATGCAGTTTAGGCCTGCACAAAAATATTGTCCTTGACCAACCCAGACCTTGCCACGATTCTTGGGCGTGATGGTTGCTGGCACGATGGTGGATGCTCATCCTGAATTCTTGGTTTTGTGGGAAGTACACTCGTATCCTGCTGTGGAGGAGACCGCACACAACGGTTTTTGGCAGGTGGAGGTCCTACAGCTACGCAGGTTTTTTTATGCCTCTGCAAATTATCGCACCAGTAAATGCCATGCCAAATTTAACACACTTATATGTCACTCGATCTGCATTATTCGAACATTCATACTTTTCAAGTCTTCGAATACATTTGTGAATGCGAACAAAGTGTTACAGTAGCGTCAAGGGTACTGAGATAACGCAATTTCAAATTGAAAAAGTGGTAAATATATAAATTTAAAAAAAACCGAGGCTCTAGATTAGTATTTTATGAGGTTATATATTCCTCCAACGACTAGCAGGCCTAAACCAATACTCCAAATTTGAGCAGATTTGTAGTTTCGCGAGAATATATATGTGTAATACATGCACGCTTGATAATATCTTTCTACCTGATGTAATTAAATATCTGGACTTACCAGTCAGAATGCTAAAAGACGAGGGGTGAGAGAGCGATCTGTCACCTCCGGCATCAGACGAGAAACTGTGCCGAGGGTCGGCATTGTTCCCATTATATACTTTCCTCACACCAGAACACTCTGGCGGAGAACGCTGAAAAGAAGAGAGGTAGTGGTAGGGGATTAAGCGAGGCTGAATAATGGTTCGGACTAAAGTGGTGTGGTGAGGGATAACAGAATAAATACTCAATTTCAGCGGTAATTTAATTAGCATCAACACGAAAAATGTTTTTGATCTGTCTTAACTAAAGTTTTTAATACAAAAAATTATTGATATAATAAATTATGCTCGTAAGTTTACCGCTGATTGGAAAAAATATTTTTAATAGAATGAAAAATTACGTGTTTTTTTATGTCTGTAAAACAAATATGAGTGCAAACAGCTCACTTTGCTACTGTATCGGCAGAATGAGTGGGTACCGGCATCTCGCCTGGCAGTAAAATCGGGAAATTAACGCCACCTATTTGTTGAAAATAGAATCCAATCTGAGGGGTGCCTACAGCACCACATATACCTTAAAAACATAAATAAATATGGCTGCTGCCTGGGAACAGAATGGGCAGCTCGTTTGGTGACAAAATCAGTAATTAATACACTAGCGCCACCTAGGTGTTGAAAATGTAAATATATGAAAACCAAGATGGCCCCCTCCAACAATGTATAAACAAAAGACGAACGAAATAACCACAGAGATGGCTGCATACGACGGAATGATCATAGAAGAGTGGATGGAGGGGGCGGGGTAATTGGGCAATTAAATATATTGTAAGGAGGTTGAGCGAATACGACTAATTGGTGTAAACGAAGGTGAGTAATTGGAGCTGAGGATTGGCCAATTGGGCAATAAAATATAAAGGAAGGAGGGAGTGGTGGAGGTGGAAGCCTGCCGACTCTAAACAGCTAATAGCAACTGGCGGGGGTCAGTCGTCTGCTAAGTGTGGCACTGAGCAGGGGGGGACCTCCAGAATAGTAAGTTTTTGAATAATTTTTTAATTATAATATTTTCATAGTTTTTAATTGTAAACTTTTAATAATTTTTTAGTAATTAATTTTTAAATAATTTTTATCATAATATGGTATACATTTTTGGGATTTTTTGGGTTTTAAGGTCAAAGGTCAAGGTAACATGGGTCTATTATTTCCTCCGGTCGAATGGAATGACGGAGAATGAACAGCTGCGGCGCTCCGGTCCCAGGTCCCGATGTGCCAAAGTCCCCATAATCCCTCTACTAACGTATTACACCAGACTCCATAGTGTCGTTTCTCTAAATGTCAAATTACAATTTGACGGGTTCTGTGTTCGAATCGCAAGTAATATTTGAAACTGTGTACTTTTTATTTTGAGGTCAGAGTTTATCCTGTAAACACGTCTGATTTGCCCAATGTTATTAGAGGAGGGCGTAACAAGCCCATGTTAAAGAAATTTTTTTACTAATTGGATCCAAATTTGTTTAAGATCCCGGGTGTATTAAGAAATATATACAAATTTTAGCCCCTATTTAAATGTACAAAACTTGACATTTATCCCTTAGCTAATTCATCGTGTCTTAAATTAAAAAAGTGACAGATGTAAAATAGCTGCTTATTTTGCGAACTGTAGCCGAATACGCCAGAGAAATGGCGCTACTATTTAGCAACATGTCGGATCGCCATTCGCCAATCAGCTGCTTGTTAATGGTTGAAAAGAAAATGTTCTTGTCAATAGACTAGCCCTTAGAAATGTAAAGATGTTTTTCAAAGAATACCAAGTAAAAATGAATGAAAAGAAAAATATTGAAAATATTTTGACATCACCTGTAGATTTATATTTATGTTTCCTTCTATTTATATTTAATTCTATAGGTGGTTCACGATGAAGTGAGCACTCTTAAAATAAACGTATGAAAAATCACTGCCTGTAACTGCATATATTATAACGTAAGCAATGACTTCAATAGTCACAGTTAAGTTGGTAGCGAACTTCCAGAAGTAGTCCCATGAATTTGCTTCTTATTATTCGTAAAGTTCAACATTTTTGTCGCCTGCAATTCAGTTTATTTTTGTTGTATGTAAATAAGAATAAAATTTTACGTGATTGTAATACATTTATGATTTTAACTGTTTCACATTGTCATCTGGCTGATGCAACGTTCAAGTAAGCTGGTTTGTCGCTTTTTTGTTCCAGTCCGCGCTCGTGTATCAACAAAATTAACATTTCGCGACCAACGTTATTTTCAGTGTCAGTTTATACCTCCTGAAATAAAGTATTCATT
The DNA here is from genome assembly GCA_002778355.1 of Clitarchus hookeri. Classification (NCBI taxonomy): domain Eukaryota; kingdom Metazoa; phylum Arthropoda; class Insecta; order Phasmatodea; family Phasmatidae; genus Clitarchus; species Clitarchus hookeri. Next base: position 2,837 of record NQII01006203.1, on the reverse strand, counting down.
AACGTAATATATCAAACATTATTATAGCTGTTCTGAGTTAAGTGTCATTATTTGTTACTGCTGTCTGCTGTGTCTCCACTTAGCTTCTTTTCCCAGAAAGTCTTGGAAATTCATATAATATGCCGACACTTGAAGAAACTTCGGAAGTGTGGTTTTGTTATATTTGCGGTCTGTATTGATATTCTGAAAGCTTAAATAAATGTGCGTGTGTAATTTTAGTAGTTATGAGATACCCAGTTTATGAGTTAATACCTCGGCATATATGTCACCCGTTTTGAAACAATAATGCCATGAAAATGTTTTATACTCACCATGAAACATACCTTTAGTGTTATGAATATGTTAAAACAGTATTATAACGTTTGTCAGAATGGTTCAATTTATAAGAGCCTATATATCTTAGTACTGACTTACACGATGAAACTGCGAGGTAAGTAATTTCGGGCTAAACTATCTTCTGAATGAAATGTGTAGATGCGATTTCATGAAATACGTTGTCATCAGCTAGGTATTACATTTTTAGTATTCATGTGAGGTCACTTTCATATCAGCATAGACATTTAAATTTTATAAGCAGAGAGTGATTTTTTCATAAGAAAAGCAATAGTTAGTGTTTTAAAAACAGTGTGACTTGTCGAATTTTCACGAAACCTGCATCAAGTCACAAATATTACTGTGGAAGTATGTACAAAAATTTGGATCTACTCTGTTCAGCCATTTGGTTTTATGACATTGTATGGTTTTTAAAAATGTTAATAATTTTCCGCATATTTCATATTTAATGCTTAACAAATTCATTATATTATTTTTTTCAATTATGTTCATTAGATTTTGAGATAATTATTTCAGTGAATTTAATTCATTTTAATTTATTAAGGGCCTTCTTACATTTACATTTTTCGGTGCTGCGTAGACTCAATGTTTACAATTCAGCCAAGTTGTTAACTCATTTCCTGGCAGTTTAACTGCACACGTAATTCCCATACACGATGCGTATTATAGCACTCCACGTAATCGTGGTCTTTCTTTTGCATCCAGCTGCAAGTTTTTTTTGCTGTGTTTTAAAGAATGTTAAGTTTAAGCCTCGCGTCATCTCGTTTCACATTTTTACCACGCGCGAAAGGCTCGAAATTTGCCGTTTGAGTAAGCCAATGCCATCTACCGTCAAGCTCCCGAAGCTTAGCCACGTTCTTTTTCGAGCGTTCACTGCATATCGTTAGATCATTAGTCATCTTACCAGCTAGCTGAGAACAACTGACATCACAGTGCAACTCCAGGCTGCACTTGTGAACAAAATGTAGTTTAATCGAAATCATATTAACTCTTCATCATGTAGTTTAGCTGTGCAACAAAGTAGTTTAGTGCTGATATGCTACGTTAGTGTAGTTTTATACCTCCGTTATGGGTAAGTGTTGTACCGCTGTTTCCCTAACCAAGTTTCGCTGTAACAGTGTTTTTTTTTATATATGTGCCCGACCTTTCCAGAGGTCGCAGAATCGCAGTTTCTTCACAGTTCCACCGTTCACAGTTCTATCGCTAGCTGAGTAGCAGTTCCCGGTACCTCTGTACCGAGTAGTAGTATGGGATGTCTGCAGCTTTGCAGTCTATCCTGAGATGGGGTCTTCGTGACTCCCATCCTGTTCACCGAGGAATGGTCATGACGCTTTCTCTGCCGGACATCTCTGCATCATCTTCATTTTGATTGAACCCACAGTTTGTGAAACTTCAACTTTTGAAATGAACTTTCAAATTTTAAAATGTAAAGTTTTGTTTCATCATTAAAACAAAATTTATTCCTGCCTTATGAAATATCTTGTGTTTACTAAAAGATTAATGTCCTAGCATTTTAATACTCATATTTAAACAAAAAATAAATTTTAAGGGGCACCACTACCCAAATTTTTCAGTGTGTCATGCATTTTTTTTTATGCCAGCAAAAAATATAATGTTTGTCATTTTTAAGTTAAAATATATCAAGAAGTTAATATCCTTACCACTTGTGGAATTATTTATTTTACTCCCCTCTGGCTCATATATAGCTTATAATTTAATCGTTTCATTATTCATTAACTACTGTTGGTCTCTTCTAACCAGCACGCATGTATGTAAGAGTACTTTATGTCTTTTTGGTAGCAGTAATTGTGGTAGCTGTGTTATTAAATAAAATAAGGTCACGACGACATGACAATGGTTTACTCAGCAACCCCCGGCAATATTACTTTGTTGGGTATTTATGTTTTGTAATTCTACTCGCAAGAGTTGCTAAACATATATCTTTGGTTGTTTGCCGATTTTTAAGGCACATTGTATTCTGTATAAAGGAGTTAGTACATCATACTATCTCAAAGTTTGCCTTTCTTATGACATGTTCGTATAACGGCTAGCGTTTCAGCTTTTCAGCAATGAACGTTCTTAGCATCGTTAGAGTTTTTATAACAAGGAAAGGAATTATGTTAAACTCTTCTGCTATTATGTTGACAGACTAAGCCAAACACAGGTATTTTCTTATTATATCGGAAGTATTCATCACAGTTAAAGGCATCATTTTATATGTAAACAGAAAAACAATTGTGAACATTAGTCAATATTGACAAACATTTTGTTGCTGAAATTAAAATGCACGTTTTTATATTGCTGATTAAAATTTTTCGTACTTTTCGTTATTTATTCAATGAGTATGCAGTGGACATAAGAGCCAGCTGATGTGAACACCAGCTCAAAGTCATATGGCAGTGTTTATTTTAATAGGTACGAGGGAAGATATGCGACCAACGGGCTGAAAGTAGAAACTTACCAGGGATTTAAAAAGTGCTCACTTTATAGTGAACGCCTTTGCT